>SEYY01019650.1:112500-118719 GCA_009176605.1 Armadillidium nasatum
TATATATATATATATATATATATATATATATATATATATATATATATATATATATATATATATATATATATATATATATATATATATATATATATATATATATATATATATATATATATATATATCTAATAATATATATATAATATACAATACTAATATAATAATAATAATAAAAATAATAATAATAAAAATAAATAAAAAATAATAATAAATAAAATAATAATAATAAAATAAACTAATAATAATAATAATAATAATAATAAATAATAACAAATAAACTAATAATAATAATAATAATTATAATAAAAAAATAAAATAATAAAATAAATAGTTAAATACAATAATAAATAATAATAATAATAATAAGGTACATATTTCAAAAGACAACTATTCCCTATTTTCAGGGGCCATGTTTTGACCTGTAGGGAAACGATCGCCAAACCACATTATGACCATACTTTAGTACAATAAAAACACTACAAAATGGTCGAATCGGCAAATCCATAACCCCCGGAAATTTCTTTTTACAGCACAGATTCAATTTTAAGTACAAGCATATTTCAAAAGACAACTGTTCCCTATTTTCAGGGGCCATGTTTTGACCTCTAGGGAAACGATCGCCAAACCACATTATAACCATACTTTAGTACAATGAAAATACTACAAAATGGTCGAATCGGCAAGTCCATAACCCCCGGAAATTTCATTTTACAGCACAGATTCAATTTTAAGTACAATGATATTTCAAAAGACAACTATTCCCTATTTTAAGGGGCCATGTTTTGACCTCTAGGGAAACGATCGCCAAACCACATTATGACCATACTTTAGTACAATGAAAATACTACAAAATGGTCGAATCGGCAAATCCATAACCCCCGGAAATTTCTTTTTACAGCACAGATTCAATTTTATGTACAAGCATATTTCAAAAGACAACTGTTCCCTATTTTCAGGGGCCATGTTTTGACCTCTAGGGAAACGATCGCCAAACCACATTATGACCATACTTTAGTACAAGGAAAATACTACAAAATGGTCGAATCGGCAAATCCATAACCCCCGGAAATTTCTTTTTACAGCACAGATTCAATTTTAAGTACAATGATATTTCAAAAGACAACTATTCCCTATTTTCAGTGGCCATGTTTTGACCTCTAGGGAAACGATCGCCAAACCACATTATGACCATACTTTAGTACAATGAAAATACTACAAAATGGTCGAATCGGCAAATCCATAACCCCCGGAAATTTCTTTTTACAGCACAGATTCAATTTTAAGTACAATGATATTTCAAAAGACAACTATTCCCTATTTTCAGGGGCCATGTTTTGACCTCTAGGGAAACGATCGCCAAACCACATTATAACCATACTTTAGTACAATGAAAATACTACAAAATGGTCGAATCGGCAAATCCATAACCCCGGAAATTTCTTTTTACAGCACAGATTCAATTTTAAGTGCAATGATATTTCAAAAGACAACTATTCCCTATTTTAAGGGGCCATGTTTTGACCTCTAGGGAAACGATCGCCAAACCACATTATGAACCATACTTTAGTACAATGAAAATACTACAAAATGGTCGAATCGGCAAATCCATAACCCCCGGAAATTTCTTTTTACAGCACAGATTCAATTTTAAGTACAAGCATATTTCAAAAGACAACTATTCCCTATTTTCAAGGGGCCATGTTTTGACCTCTAGGGAAACGATCGCCAAACCACATTATAACCATACTTTAGTACAATGAAAATACTACAAAATGGTCGAATCGGCAAGTCCATAACCCCCGGAAATTTCATTTTACAGCACAGATTCAATTTTAAGTACAATGATATTTCAAAAGACAACTATTCCCTATTTTCAGTGGCCATGTTTTGACCTGTAGGGAAACGATCGCCAAACCACATTATGACCATACTTTAGTACAATGAAAATACTACAAAATGGTCGAATCGGCAAATCCATAACCCCCGGAAATTTCTTTTTACAGCACACAATTTCAATTTTAAGTACAAGGATATTTCAAAACACAACTATTCCCTATTTTCAGTGGCCATGTTTTTGACCTATAGGGAAACGATCGCCAAACCACATTATGACCATACTTTAGTACAATAAAAACACTACAAAATGGTCGAATCGGCAAATCCATAACCCCCGGAAATTTCTTTTTACAGCACATTCAATTTTAAGTACAAGGATATTTCAAAAACACAACTATTCCCTATTTTCAGTGGCCATGTTTTGACCTATAGGGAAACGATCGCCAAACCACATTATGACCATACTTTAGTACAATAAAAACACTACAAAATGGTCGAATCGGCAAATCCATAACCCCCGGAAATTTCTTTTTACAGCACATTCAATTTTAAGTACAAGGATATTTCAAAACACAACTATTCCCTATTTTCAGTGGCCATGTTTTTGACCTATAGGGAAACGATCGCCAAACCACATTATGACCATACTTTAGTACAATAAAAACACTACAAAATGGTCGAATCGGCAAATCCATAACCCCCGGAAATTTCTTTTTACAGCACATTCAATTTTAAGTACAAGGATATTTCAAAAACACAACTATTCCCTATTTTCAGTGGCCATGTTTTGACCTATAGGGAAACGATCGCCAAACCACATTATGACCATACTTTAGTACAATAAAAACACTACAAAATGGTCGAATCGGCAAATCCATAACCCCCGGAAATTTCTTTTTACAGCACATTCAATTTTAAGTACAAGGATATTTCAAAAACACAACTATTCCCTATTTTCAGTGGCCATGTTTTGACCTATAGGGAAACGATCGCCAAACCACATTATGACCATACTTTAGTACAATAAAAACACTACAAAATGGTCGAATCGGCAAATCCATAACCCCCGGAAATTTCTTTTTACAGCACATTCAATTTTAAGTACAAGGATATTTCAAAAACACAACTATTCCCTATTTTCAGTGGCCATGTTTTGACCTATAGGGAAACGATCGCCAAACCACATTATGACCATACTTTAGTACAATAAAAACACTACAAAATGGTCGAATCGGCAAATCCATAACCCCCGGAAATTTCTTTTTACAGCACATTCAATTTTAAGTACAAGGATATTTCAAAACACAACTATTCCCTATTTTCAGTGGCCATGTTTTGACCTATAGGGAAACGATCGCCAAACCACATTATGACCATACTTTAGTACAATAAAAACACTACAAAATGGTCGAATCGGCAAATCCATAACCCCCGGAAATTTCTTTTTACAGCACAGATTCAATTTTAAGTACAAGGATATTTCAAAAACACAACTATTCCCTATTTTCAGTGGCCATGTTTTGACCTATAGGGAAACGATCGCCAAACCACATTATGACCATACTTTAGTACAATAAAAACACTACAAAATGGTCGAATCGGCAAATCCATAACCCCCGGAAATTTCTTTTTACAGCACATTCAATTTTAAGTACAAGGATATTTCAAAACACAACTATTCCCTATTTTCAGTGGCCATGTTTTGACCTATAGGGAAACGATCGCCAAACCACATTATGACCATACTTTAGTAACAATAAAAACACTACAAAATGGTCGAATCGGCAAATCCATAACCCCCGAAAATTTCTTTTTACAGCACATTCAATTTTAAGTACAAGGATATTTCAAAACAGAACTATTCCCTATTTTCAGTGGCCATGTTTTGACCTATAGGGAAACGATCGCCAAACCACATTATGACCATACTTTAGTACAATAAAATACTACAAAATGGTCGAATCGGCAAATCCATAACCCCCGGAAATTTCTTTTTACAGCACATTCAATTTTAAGTACAAGGATATTTCAAAACACAAACTATTCCCTATTTTCAGTGGCCATGTTTTGACCTATAGGGAAACGATCGCCAAACCACATTATGACCATACTTTAGTACAATAAAAACACTACAAAATGGTCGAATCGGCAAATCCATAACCCCCGGAAATTTCTTTTTACAGCACAGATTCAATTTTAAGTACAAGGATATTTCAAAACACAACTATTCCCTATTTTCAGTGGCCATGTTTTGACCTATAGGGAAACGATCGCCAAACCACATTATGACCATACTTTAGTACAATAAAATACTACAAAATGGTCGAATCGGCAAATCCATAACCCCCGGAAATTTCTTTTTACAGCACATTCAATTTTAAGTACAAGGATATTTCAAAAACACAACTATTCCCTATTTTCAGTGGGCCATGTTTTGACCTATAGGGAAACGATCGCCAAACCACATTATGACCATACTTTAGTACAATAAAAACACTACAAAATGGTCGAATCGGCAAATCCATAACCCCCGGAAATTTCTTTTTACAGCACATTCAATTTTTAAGTACAAGGATATTTCAAAACACAACTATTCCCTATTTTCAGTGGCCATGTTTTGACCTATAGGGAAACGATCGCCAAACCACATTATGACCATACTTTAGTACAATAAAAACACTACAAAATGGTCGAATCGGCAAATCCATAACCCCCGGAAATTTCTTTTTACAGCAATTTCAATTTTAAGTACAAGGATATTTCAAAACACAACTATTCCCTATTTTCAGTGGCCATGTTTTGACCTATAGGGAAACGATCGCCAAACCACATTATGACATACTTTAGTACAATAAAAACACTACAAAATGGTCGAATCGGCAAATCCATAACCCCCGGAAATTTCTTTTTACAGCACATTCAATTTTAAGTACAAGGATATTTCAAAACACAACTATTCCCTATTTTCCGTGGCCATGTTTTGACCTATAGGGAAACGATCGCCAAACCACATTATGACCATACTTTAGTACAATAAAAACACTACAAAATGGTCGAATCGGCAAATCCATAACCCCCGGAAATTTCTTTTTACAGCACATTCAATTTTAAGTACAAGGATATTTCAAAACACACTATTCCCTATTTTCAGTGGCCATGTTTTGACCTATAGGGAAACGATCGCCAAACCACATTATGACCATACTTTAGTACAATAAAAACACTACAAAAATGGTCGAATCGGCAAATCCATAACCCCCGGAAATTTCTTTTTACAGCACATTCAATTTTAAGTACAAGGATATTTCAAAACACAACTATTCCCTATTTTCAGTGGCCATGTTTTGACCTATAGGGAAACGATCGCCAAACCACATTATGACCATACTTTAGTACAATAAAAAACACTACAAAATGGTCGAATCGGCAAATCCATAACCCCCGGAAATTTCTTTTTACAGCACATTCAATTTTAAGTACAAGGATATTTCAAAAACACAACTATTCCCTATTTTCAGTGGCCATGTTTTACCTATAGGAAACGATCGCCAAACCACATTATGACCATACTTTAGTACAATAAAAACACTACAAAATGGTCGAATCGGCAAATCCATAACCCCCGGAAATTTCTTTTTACAGCACATTCAATTTTAAGTGCAAGGATATTTCAAAACACAACTATTCCCTATTTTCAGGGCCATGTTTTGACCTATAGGGAAACGATCGCCAAAACCACATTATGACCATACTTTAGTACAATAAAAACACTACAAAATGGTCGAATCGGCAAATCCATAACCCCGGAAATTTCTTTTTACAGCACATTCAATTTAAGTACAAGGATATTTCAAAACAACTATTCCCTATTTTCAGTGGCCATGTTTTGACCTATAGGGAAACGATCGCCAAACCACATTATGACCATACTTTAGTACAATAAAAACACTACAAAATGGTCGAATCGGCAAATCCATAACCCCCGGAAAATTTCTTTTACAGCACATTCAATTTTAAGTACAAGGATATTTCAAAACACAACTATTCCATATTTTCAAGTGGCCATGTTTTGACCTGTAGGGAAACGATCGCCAAACCACATTATGACCATACTTTAGTACAATAAAAACACTACAAATGGTCGAATCGGCAAATCCATAACCCCGGAAATTTCTTTTTACAGCACATTCAATTTTAAGTACAAGGATATTTCAAAACACAACTATTCCTATTTTCAGTGGCCATGTTTTGACCTATAGGGAAACGATCGCCAAACCACATTATGACCATACTTTAGTACAATAAAAACACTACAAAATGGTCGAATCGGCAAATCCATAACCCCGGAAATTTCTTTTACAGCACATTCAATTTTAAGTACAA
>SEYY01019651.1:0-25000 GCA_009176605.1 Armadillidium nasatum
GGGAAGCAACCTGCCACCCAATGTACATTGTTTTCGGTAAGTCATATCTATTCCCCGCAATACAAATAACTGAAAATATTTAAAATAAATAAAAATAGCTATAAAATAGTAATTAAATATAATTAAAATTTAAATAATAATTAATAAATAAATAATGATAAAGGAGAAAATTTAACTTCAAGTCCCACTCCACAGCGTCCCATCCCCTACAGCCACACCACGACAGGCAGATATATATAGGCGAACCCCAGATAGGGACGCATTCTGCCTTCCAGGGTGCTGACACCCCTTCAAGGGCCACCCACCAAAGCAATGAACCTTTACCCATGTTAAAATTAATTAAAAATTATTAAAAATTCAAAAAATGTACAAAAATTTATTAAAAATTATCAAAAATTCATAATTAAAAAATTACACTTTATTAAAAATAATTAAAAAATAAAAAAAATTAATAAAAGTAAATAAATAATAAAATAAATATCAGAAAAATATAAATCAAGCCTTACTTCTCATAACCAGCACCCCATTCTCTCCATGATGGGCCCAAACAAGAATGGGCCTACATTCAACATAGTTTAAGCAATTGTAAGCATATCTATCTATATAGAAGCACCCAAACAAGGACACTTGCTTTCCAAAATGAGTAGTCCCTTGTAAGGGTCACCCATTGAAGGTGGGATCCTTATTCCTATTAAAAATCTATGATTGTACCCTTATGGGATGGGATTACAAACTACGTTTGGGCCCATTCTTGTTAAAACGCAAGATTCACTAGCCAGAGGCACCACACACGTGCCCAGTTATAAAACAACCAAGTCCACTGTGGGATATTATCATTATAATTATTATTATTAATATTATTATTATAATTATTATTATTCATTAGCTTATTTAATTGTTATAGTTTTTATTCATTTGTCATATTTCTTCTTTATTTGTGGTTATTATTATTATATAAATACAAATTTATTATTATTATTATTATTATATAAATACTAATTATTATTATTATTATTATTACTATTATTAATTATTATTATTATTACACAAAAATACGGTGTGTAATTAATATAAACAGTGAAGTATTTGATGTTGCAAGAGTAAGAAACGGCTGGTAAACGTGCAACTTATAATAATAAGTTGCTAATAATGGAAAAAATGGAAAATCTAAAACATTACCAGCGAGAACCTCAAAACGACTGAGTTCACAAAGGTCAAACAATAATGAACAATCGCAACAACATCAACAATCCATATTAAACCTTAATTAACACTAGTTTCCTGCAAAACTCTACACTCCCCTTATTTACTTATATATAATTATCCCCCAAAAATGAACTTTCTCTCGAATATAAAAACCTATTGGAAGAAATCACTAAAAGCATAGAAGAACACATTGAAACATAGTTTTTAAATTTATTAGCTAAACAAGAAGAAGAACTTAATAAATTAAAAACTCCAAATTTCCAAATAGAGCAAGAATTAGAAGTCCAAAAGTACCATAATATAACCTTAGGGAAGAATAATGAAGCCCTGAAAAACAAAATCAGAAAAGTATAGCAAAAGTTGCAAGAACAAATTTTCAAAACTGAACATTTGAGGCAAAGAAAAGAATCAAATGCGTGTGTTTTATCAGAACCAAGCACGCCGCAAGGTAGGGAGAATGAAAATTGTAATCAAATAGTTCCGAATCTCATTCACAACAAATTCAGACCCATGGCCATAAAAAACTTTGAGAATGGGCAAACGATTTTTAAGGAGGGGCAAAACTATAAGTATATTTTTTTGTTTTCTATTTACCCATATCCATATACGTATAATATTAGCAAAACTTGTGTACAATTAATTTTTATTTAAATTAAGTATAACCTATCAAAGAATACAATTATGTTGTTAGTTGTCACTGATTTGGTGTACAGATATACAAAACGCTTGAGCATCGATGAAAAGACTGAAATAGGTTTTAAAGGAACCATTATGGCCATATAACATATGTCATTATCCAAAGTGTGAAGGATTTTGAATTTGACATATATGGTCATAATGGCTCCAAATGACATTCTAACTCACTCCTTTCAGACTTTACATTTACGCTTTAAACACCCTTTATACGGTGTGATTCAAATCAATGTTTACAAACTTCGACATATGGAAGGTGACATCATCACATTGAAATTAAACCTAATAAATATAGGTCAGTAAACCCCTCGTTTACGTGATATCTAGGGGACAATTTAAGAAAGAAGCAAACACCATAGTTATGACTTAACATAGAGGGGATGCCTAGACACATTACTTGCATATGAGACCATACTGGCCTAAAACTGCCGAAGGTCCAAAGTATTCCTAATACGTGTTGCGCCTTCATAGACCTTCTGCAGTAAATGTTGCCTGCTGGTAATTTTCTCTCCATACACGAGTTGCTTTTGATGACTCTATAAATAAGTCACAAGGATTGAGGTCTTGGAACCTGTGTAACCATGGAGACAGACCATTGATACCGGCCAACCTGTGTCGAATGGATGTGGCCCAGTCGAGCTGAAACCACATACGGAGCATACGCTGGAGCTTCATATTGTCCAGAAGGTTGAACTACGGCCCTATAAATATTGGGTGGAATTTCTTTGTGATGATGCCACCTTCCATCTGTCGAAGTTTTTAAACATCTATGTGAATCACCCTGTATAATTTTTAATAGTTGTTCGTAGGGACCGACCGGGGCCGGGGTTCTGGCCGGGGTTACCTAAAATTTATGAAGAGGTCAAAAGCACTAAAATTTTAGGTTAAAACAATTAGATATAAAGTTAATTGAGGTTTATTTAATTATAAGAAAGGCGTAGAATAGCCAACATTCACTTAAATTAATGATTATATGCATTTTCTCTGGAAAATTTTCAGAAAATTACAGATTTTGTATAATAAAAAGTCCAAAAATTAAAAAAAAAAAAAAAAATTGATTCATAATAGTGATTCAACAGTTTTACCTATAAGCCCACAAAGTAAAGTTTGAAAAAATGTAAGATATAAAATTATCAATATAACCTATATTTATACATATCATTGTTATATCATTGCTATGTATCAAACTTGAATCAATTAGCTACATTATTTAAAAATTATTATTTTTTTTTTATCCTTTCAATCAATATGGTTAAAATATCAGCTTCAGCAGTATGGAGGTACTTTACAATATTTCAGGATAGGCTAGAAATAGCTAAATGTAACATCTGCAGTCAGAAAATTAGAAGAGGACCTCCGGGTGGTACAAGTAAAAAATTTTCAACCAAATCTTTATGGGGGCATAAAATCAAAACACAAAAATGAACATTCACTAGAAGAAAAGGAGTAGTCAAAAGAAACAGAAAAAAAGAGAAAATTTTAAAAAAGCAAGAAGAAATATCTTAATTTTCTTATATTGTTTAAATTTTTTAAAATTATTATTTGACTGATTGAGCTGAAATTTTCAGGGAATATGCATTTTTTCCAAAGTTCTGAGTTGATTTTGAGCATTTTTCTGAGTCTATTACGGTTTGAAAGTTATTTGGACACAAAGTTGAAAAAAATGAATAACGGGGTCAAACCACTGGTCCACATGAGCTGAAAATTTAATTGAATAATCTTAGCCTCAATTTCTTGCATTGGTGAGAACAGATTTTTGATATCACATCTAGAAAAAAAGATATAAGCACGAAATTTAAAAAAAAAAAAAAAAATCGTACCCTTCCCGAGAAAAAAATTATTTAAAAAACACGCTACCTATTATTTTTTTATTTTTGGATATTGTTTAGAGGAGGGACAGGGCTGCAATTTTTATTTAGTGCATTATTAAATGCTTTTTGGTTGAAGCGAAATATATCCTCTCAAACTTTGGAAATATTTAAAATTTGGTCAAAAAAGGACCTTTTTCGAGAGGCTATATCTCGAAATTAACGATTAGCATCGAATAAAGTATAGAGAAGAATTTGTAGCCCCATCCCTCCTCTATGCACCCTCCTAAAATAAGGAATGTTATAGTTATAGTTTTGTTTTAAATTTTATTGACCGAAAAGGTGAATTTTTTTCTAAGTTGTTCAGTTTTGGGCTTATAACATTTTTCCTATAACTCTGGGAACAAATGTCTGTTACATGTTTTCGTTGCCAATAGAATTATGAATATACATCCAAATTTCAAGTTATTCCGAAAAGTGGTTTGGCCCCGCCATTCATTTGAAAAGGGTCAAATTTCCCCTCAACAAAAACTTTTAAGCAGTTATAGACTCAGAAAAACGCTAGAAATGGACTTTTTTCACCAGGAAAAAACTATATACACTGAAAATTTCAAGAGAATTGGCTGAAAATTAAAAAAAAAAAATTTGGATTGTCCCCTCAAGTATAGTTTGCCATTTTAACCCCGGTTTTCCCTGATTTTTAGCCGGGGCCGGGGCCGGAGCCCCGGTCGGTTCCTAGTTGTTCGATTTACAAATTGTTATTTTCCTTAATAAATAAGAAATTATAATGATAATATAGCACAAAAGAGACGAATGGAATAAAAACTAAACTCGTAAAATTAAAAATCCAAATTTAACTTTAATTTCCTCCATTAACTTTTAGGAAAAATGAACTTTTATCTTAGGCGAATAGGGTCTAAATGGTTATCTTAAACAAATGTAAACATCTTTATTTTGTTGTTGATTTCATTATGCCTTTTGTGCATAAATTATGAAACCATTCTTAAAAAAAAAACACCAAGAAAAGTGATTTTACCATTTTTAATGGATCATTGAAAATTTTTGTGGTCGATTAATGGTAGTCAATTTCGGACATTTTTAGTCATATTTTATATATTGGAATTATTTTTTTTAAATCTTAAAGGTACCAGCATCAAATTTGTGGAATTTTCATTATTGGGTGAGATGCACATTTTTGCAGTCCTTAAAATTTCTGTGGTATCAGTAGTTTTGGAGGCTTCTTTTATTTGATGCGAGGGTCTAATATATCGATACCGATGTAACCCAAACATTCAGGAACAATGCAGGAAGACCATATCAAAAAAATTATTGTGGAGATTTTTGATAGTTGTAAGGAGGGAAGTAACTCTCCCGAGGAGATGGGATTATCCCCATTGGGTATATGGGATGTTAAGAGTACTTCCCATCTCATCCTGGTGCAAAATGGTACTCTCTTTTTAGCACTCATCTATACTTTCTTCTACATAGAATAGTTCCTACTTTTACACACAATAAACACTATAACAGACGCACATCCCTTAAAAGAAAAAAATAATTATGGCGTCGACATTGGTAACCTCGGAGAATCCAAGAGGGGCGGACTCCAAAGATAGCCCTCATCCACCCCTTCCCCCATCACCACTTGAGAATTGGTGGCCTCCGGTGATGGGGTTGGTGCCATCAGGACTTTGCAGTCGGCTGTTCCGGATTCACTGTCTGATTTTTTCATTAATTTGTTTTATTCGTGGTCTTCGATCTAATTTTCACTTTGATGAACATCACTATGAACCAACCGGGGTCCCGGCCCCGGCCCCGGCCAAAAATCAGGGAAAACCGGGGTTGCCGGCCGGGGTTAAAATGACAAATTATACTTAAAATTTTTTTTTTTTTAATTTTCAGCCGATTCTGCTGAAACTTTCAGTTATATAGATTTTGTACCGGTAAGAAAAGTCCATTTCTAGCGTTTTTCCGAGTCTATTACGGTTAAAAGGTTTTTTTTTTTTTTTTTTGAAATTTTACCCTTTTTTAATTGAATGGCGGTGCCAAACCACTTTTTAGAATGAGCTGAAAATTGGCTATTTATTCAAAATTAAATGGGATACAAAAGTCTCTAATAGACCTTTGTTCCCAGAGTTATAGGAAAAATGTTATAAGCCAAAAACTGACCAACTATAGGAAAAAAAATTTTTTTGAACTAAAAAAAATCCACCTTTTCAGACAAAAATTTTAAAAAAAAAATACAACTATGACATTTCTATTTTTGGTGTGTATAGAGGAGGGGTGGGGCTACAAATTCCTCTATGTACTTTATTCGATGACATTCGTTGGTTTTGAGATATAGCCTTCAAAAAGGTCCATTTTTGGCCAAATTTCAAAAATTCCCAAAGTTTGAGAGGCTATATCTCGCTTCAAACAAAGAGCATTTAAATATGCACTAAATAAATATTGTTGCCCTGCCCTCTTCTAAACAATATTCACAAATAAAAAAAAATAGTAGGTAGCATTTTTTATAAATAATTTTTTCCTCCAGAAGGGTACGATTTTTGCAAAAAAAAATTTCAAGTGCTTATATAACTTTTTTCTAGACGTGATATCAAAAACCTATTCCCACCAATGCAAGAAATTGGGGCAAAGGTATTCAGGTAAATTTTCAGCTCATGTGGACCAGTGGTTTGATCCACTTATTCAGTTTTTTCAACTTTGGATCCAAATAAGTTTCAAACCGTTATAGACTCAAAAAAATGCTCGAAATCAACTCAGAACTTCGTGAAAAAATTCACATACTTTAAAAATTTCAGCTCAATCAGTCAAACAATAAAAAAAAAATTTCAAACAAAATATAAGAAAATTAAGATTTTTTTTCTTTTCTGTTTCTTTTGACAGCTCCTTTTCTGCTAGTGAATGTTCATCTTTGTGTTTTGATTTTAGATACTCCAAAAAGATTTGGTTTAAATTTTTTTACTTGTAGCACCCGGAGGTTCTCTTCTAATTTTCTGACTGCAGATGTTAACATTTAGCTATTTCGAGCCTATCCTGAAACATTGTAAAGTATTCAAATACTGCAGAAGCTGATCTTTTAGCCATATTGACTGAAAGTATAAACAAAATAATAATTTTTAAATAATGCAGCTAAATGATACAAGTTTGATACATGGCAATAAAATAACAATGATATGTATAAATACAGGTTAAATTGATAATTTTATATCTTACATTTTTTCAAACTTTACCTTAGGGTCTTACTTAAGTAAACCTGTTGAATCCCTATTATGAATTAGAATATTTTTTTAAAAAATTTTTGTACTTTTTTTAAACTTTAACTATACAAAACTGTAATTTTTTTATTTTTGGGGGGGGGGAGAAAATGCATATAATCATTAATTTAAGTGAATGTTGGCTATTCTACTCCTTCCTTACAATTAAATAAACCTTATATCTAATTTTCTTAAACTTAAATTTCAGTGCTTTTGACCTCTTTACAAATTTTAGGAAACCCCGGCCAGAACCCCGGCCCCGGCCCCGGCCCCGGCCCCGGCCCCGGCCAAATTCCAACCCCGGTCGGTTCCTAAACATCACCTCTCTTCTTCAAGATCTAATCTCTTATTCTTAACCGAAACTCAGATTTTGAGCGTTCTGTTTCCTCCTACGGTCTTGATCCTCAATTTTCTGCCAAAGTTGGATGTTGTTTATACATGCGTAACGATGTTGTTTGTTCTCGTGTCTCTAATTTGGAATCTTCCAAATTTTCCACCTTGTCGCTTAGGCTCTCCTTCCATTCTACGACTAAATTCATTTGTTCTGTTTGTTTATCTCCTAATTCTACTGACTACCCTGTCTTCAACTATAGAGCACATTCTCGCTTCTCCTTTCTCTGAAATCATCATATTAGGTGATTTCAATGTTCACCACCGCCAATGGCTTTCTTCTAGTTCTAATGATAAAGCTGGTGAACGTGCCTTCCATATTGATATCTAAAACGACCTTGAGCAGTTGGTGCAGATCCCTACTCGCATTCCTGATCGTCTTGGTGATGAACCCAACATTCTAGACCTTTTTCTAATTCTAATCCTTCTCCTTATACTTTTAAACTCTTTCCTCCTCTGGGTTCCTCCGATCACCTTCTAATCACTGTATCCTCTTCTATCTCTTCAAGTTTCCCGCAGAAAAGACCCAATTCTATTGAAAAGAAACGTTTGTGGCATTTTGGTGACGTAAGATGGTCGGACTTGCGGCCATACTTCTTTGATTTCCGTGGAATAATTATTGCTTCCATGGAAGGAGTCCTTCGGAGTGTGCTAAACGCATAGCAAGGTGATTTTTTTCCCTCCTACTAAACCTAACAAACCTTGGTTTAACTCTGCTTGATCTTGCGCTATCCGCCGCAGAGACTACCGCAGTTTTCAAACTCCAGAAACTCATGCAACTTATATTTCGTCCCGTAATCGTGCAAAATCTATCCTTCGTAAACCTAAAAATCTTTTCTCCATAAAAATGCAATAATCTTTCTGATTCCTCTTCTTCACGCTCTTTCTGGCATTTTGCAAAAAATGTCAACTCTAGCTTTGTTTCTTCCTCTTTCCCTCCTTTAATATCTTCCGACGGCAAAACTGATATTTTACCTTCTTCTAAAGCTGAACGCTTCGCTCAAACTTTTGCATCTAATTCAATCTTTGACGATTCCGGAGCTATACCTTCTCCTTTAACCCCCTCCAACTCTTTTATGCTTAAAATAAGAATTTCGTTTAAAAATGTCATCTCTGCTCTCTCTAAGCTTAATACTAAGAAGGCGTATGGTCCTGATGATATTCATCCTGTGATTCTCAAAACTTGTGTTTCAGAGTTTGCATGTTTGCTACCTTGGTAAACTGTTTCATCTTTCTCTTTCTACTTCGGCTTTCCCTTCTTGCTGGAAACGTGCGCTCATTCAGCCTGTGCCGAAGAAGGGGAATCCCTCTCATCCCTCCAACTATCGTCCCATTTCTTTGACTTCCTTTTTCTCTAAAGTTTTCTAATCTATCCTTAACAGAAAGATTTGGAAACATCTCAATTCTTCTAATCTTATCTCTGATCGCCAATATGGCTTTCGTAAGAAAGACTACACTGCTGATCTTCTTTCCCTTCTCTTTAACTCTTGGTCCTCCACTCTTCGGCATTTCGGTGAATCTTTTGCTGTGGCGCTGGACATATCGAAAGCCTTCGATAAAGTCTGGCACAAAGTTTTGATTTCTATACTTCCCTCTTTTGGAATCTATCCTTTTCTCTGTGATCTTCTCTCTAATTTCTTTTCCGATCATTCTATAGCAGCTGTTGTAGACGGTCAGCGTTCTTCATTTAAATCTATTAATAGTGGTGTTCCTCAAGGTTCTGTCCTATCCCAAACACTTTTTTTTACTTTTCATTAATGATCTTTCTATTTACTTCATCTCCTATCTACTCCTATGCTGATGATTCCACCCTTCATTACTCCTTCCAATTTGAAAGACGTCCCTCCCAACAGCAGTTAATAGACTCGTGAAGGATAGCCTTGGATCAACTAACCTCTGATCTTTTACGTATTTCAAATTAGGCCAGACAAAATATGGTTGTTTTTAATACCTCAAACACTCAGTTCCTCCATCTCTCCACTCGACACAATCTTCCACACAACAATGATGTCTTCTTTGAAAACACTCAACTTAAACCTTCATCTGTTCTTAATTATCTCGGCATATCCTTTTTTCGTGATCTTTCTTGGAAAGATCACATTACTTCGCTTTATAAACAAGCTTTTAGAGGTTGGGTGTTCTGAGGCGCCTTCATAATTACTTCATGCCACTTCAGTTTCTTGCTTTCTTTATGGTTGCTGTTCGCCTCTGTATGGAATATGCTTCCCACATCTGGGGTGGCTCCAATCATACAGTTCTCCTTGAGAAAGTGGTGTCTAGGACTTTTCGTCTCATCAACTCTCCTGCTCTTGCTAACTCTCTCCAACCTTTGAATTATAGTGTGACTCTCTCTTTACTATTCATATTATAACAGACACTGCTCTTCTGAACTCTCTCATCGCATTCCTCCTCCATTGAGAAGAGATCGAGCGACATTCCTTTCTACACATTCTCATCCTTTCTCTGTCCAACTCTCAGACCCCAGACTTAACCGCTATGTTTAATCTTACATATACTATACTGGTAAAGTCTGGAACACACTCCCTTTATATGTTTTTCAAACTTTCTTTGACTTACATACTTTCAAACCCTTTGTACCTGGACATGTCGGCTTTCATCGACCAGGATATATTTTTTATAACTCCGGTGGAATTTGATAGACCTCCGGCCTTAGCCCATTGGGGTAGATAAAAAAACAGAATATTCTGGCTTACAACATTCTTTTAAGGAATAAATGTCAAAAGCCTATCTGACAATAAATTTTAATACATTGTATTGATAAAAAAAAGTAATGTGAATTTTTTTTAATCTGATTACAACCTCTCTTTCTTTTCAATGTGAGGGTTTTGTCACTTGACCAATCTAACCAAAACTTTCAGGAACATCGCACAAAGACCTTATCTGAATGTACGTTTTTTTGACAAGTCTTCGAAGAAAATATTTGTAGCAAAAATATTTTGGAAAAATTTTTAAAAAATTTTAAAAATATTTTTAATTTTTTAATTGTTAAGATTTTTTATGTATTTAAAAAAAAAAAAAATTTTTTTTGAAAAATTAATCTATTTTTTTTTTTAATTTTATCGAAATTATTCTGGCTACAACACTTTTCTAGAGAAATATTTAAAAAATCCCCACAATAATTTGGACTTCTGATACTACAGAAATTTTAAAGGAATGCTAAAATACGTATTTCGCCCAATTATGAACCAACTCCAAATTTGATACTGGTACCTTTAAGATAAAAAAATATTACTTAAAAAATAAAAGAAATATCCTATCCTTTTCATTGATCAAAGCAGAAAAGTTATAATAATTTTTTGGTAGTTTCTGTTTTCTAATCTCTAAAATATCGTTACGTACCACTCATCTCCCCTCACTGGCTAAGGGTCTGAACAAATGAAATACTAACCTGCCGATGGAATCAATTATGAGTACTTCAAGATTAGAATATGTAAAGGATGGTAAACCGGATGTAAGCATAAAGTTGAAACCAGATATCTATACAAATGAATATCTGACCCATTATAAGAAGAGTATTAGAACTAAAAAATGATCTAAAGTTAAATTTCACTTGCTTTGTCAAACAAGACTTTCTTAATTTCAATAAAATATATTCTTTATATCCAAGAATTAGATGAATTCTTAAAGGCAACAAACGTTGATCAGTAAGATTAATCCTGCCTTCGTAGTTCAATTAATAATTTTTTAGCCACAAAAATGCAATTGTTATATTTTATGTATAAGATATATAATTATTATTATTATATTATTATTATTATTGCAATTATTATCACTTAATACTATTTATTACTATTTTCACATCATTATTATTATTATTATTGTTATTTATATTACATCTATTACTATTATTATTATTTATTAGTGTTATTATTATTATTGTTTTTGTTTTAATTATTATTATTATTATTATTATTATTATTATTATTATTATTATTATTATTATTATTATTAGCATTTCTTACTATTTTTTTAGTTATTATTATTACTTATTATTATTAGCATTTATTACTATTTTCATTTTATCATTATTATGACTATTTTTAATATTACTATTATTATTATTCATTTTATTATTATTATTATTATTTTTATTATTATTATTATTATTATTATTATTATTATTATTATTATTATTATTATTATTATTATTATTATTCATTTTATTATTATTATGACTGTCATTATAATAATTATTTAAAGAACTGCAAAAATGTGCATCTTACCCAATAATAAACATTCCACATATTTGAAGCTGTTACCGTTAAAGATTTTAAAAATTAATTACAAAATATGTCTATAAATATCTGAAATTGACTATCACTAATCGGTTACAAAGATTTTCAATGACCCATTAAAGATGGTAAAATCAGTTTTTTTGGTTGTTTTTTTTTAAAGAACGGTTTCATAATTAACGCACAAAAGGTATAAATCATGAAACCATTTTTAAAAATCAACAACAAAATAGAGATGTTTACAGTTGTTTAAGATAACCATTTAGACCCTATTCGCCTAAGATAAAAGTTCATTTTTCCTAAAAAGTTGATGGAGGAAAATAAAGTTAAAATAGGATTTTTAATTTTACGAGTTTAGTTTTTATTCTATTCGTCTCTTTTGTGCTATATTATCCTTATAATTTCCTATTTATTACGGAAAATAACAATTTGTAAATCGAACAAATATTAAAAATTATACAGGGTGATTCACATAGATGTTTAAAAACTTCGACAGATGGAAGGTAGGACAAAATAGAGATGGATGGATGGGGCGAGGGAGATTTTGGGAGGAAGGAGTTTGAGGTGAGACGAGGGTAGAAGAGTTGCGGTGGACAGTGAAATTGAGGGAGGTGGTAAGAATGGATGTGAGATAGAGCTTTATATATATATATATATATATATATATATATATATATATATATATATATATATATATATATATATATATATATATATATATATATATATATATATATATATATATATATATATATATATATATATTAATCAATGAAAGAGCTGATATAAGGGGTGTCAAATTTTTGTGAAATGTTATAAGTTTAACCTGTATATTAGAGATTGGCAAACAAAAAAATATGATCTTGGAAAAATATTTATTAAAGTGGTTGGTAAAATTATTGATATTGTGTGTCAGAAAAAAAAACTTAAATGTGAATTTGTTACAATAAACACAAGTAATTAAAATGGTTTACATTAAAATAATGGGTGAGCTGGACCCTGTTTACGCTAATCGTCTGTTAAAATATTTTCTGAAGAAATAATCGACTGTTGTCTCATTCTATATAATTAAATAAACAGTGGAAAACCAATTGATCAAACAATTTATATCATGTACATACAGTACACAATAAGGCACGCATGATTTTTTTTTAAATCGTTATACTCGTATATATATATATATATATATATATATATATATATATATATATATATATATATAATATATATATATATATATATATATATATATATATATATATATATATATAATATATAATATATATATATATATATATATATATATATATATATATATATATATATATATATATATATATAATATATATATATATATATATATATATATATATATATATATATATATATATATATATATATATATATATATATATATATATATATATATATCTAAGTGCAAATCGATAGCGTATGAAAACTAGAGAGGGGTGGATTCCAATAATAACCATTCAAATACCACTTTGGAGTTGAAAGCCCTCTGGGTTGGAGCTGGCACCTTCACAGAATTGTAGAAATGTTTTGGTGCGCTGTTTTCTTTCTTCATAAATTTCTACAACATTTGCGGTTTTCATACTAATTTCTACTTTGTTGAACATCACATTTCCTCTTCTTGACATCACCTCTTATTCTTAACTTAAATTCAAGTGTTTGAACTTTATGGTTGCAAACGCTGCTCCGTTTCCATATTTTTCCTCTATCATCAATTTCCAGCTTATGATGGTTGCAGTGCTTTTTTGTGCAGTGATTTTTTTCTCGTCTCTGAAGTGATCTGAAGTTTTATGAAATATATATCCCATGGTTCAGTATTTCTTGCTAATTTACTACAAGGTTTATATCCAAAGTTAAAAACTTTTTTTTTTTTTACTCACACAACTATTCTCACAATTGTAGGGTAGTGTATACCTTAAGCCACATCCATTCCCAACACTCATCCCTTCACCAATCTTTTCCACTCACTCATATCCTCCGTCAACCTCTCACCTTCCTCCCAGCGTATCCCTTTGTCCCTCAATAACTCATTGATCCCACTCATTCAACCTCTTTTCGGTCTCCCCCTACTTCTCACACCGTCCACTTCTGATACAAATACCTTTTTTTGCCAGTCTCTCATTCATAATACAAACATGCCCAAACGACCTCTGTATGCTCTGTTCAGCTCTCTCAATCATACTCTTTCTCCAGCCACATATCTCTCTTATTCTAACATTCTTGACTCTATCCCTTCTACCTATACCAAACACCACTCTCAGACTCTTCATTTCGAAAACATCAACCTTTTTTCTCTTCTTCGCATTCAACCTCCATACCTCGCTCCCATACATAACCACTGGTATACAGCTTCCCTCAAACATTTAAACATTCACCTATCTTGACAATCTTCCTCTGCTCTAAATATCCCTCAAAACTCCCAATATCTTATTCTCCTCTCTTATTCTATTGCCTACTTCTACTTCATCACCCACACTATCATTTCCCTTCCAAAAAAATTTACCCCCAGATATTTAAATGAATGAACCCACTCCAATCTCTCCTTCCCTACATTAATTTGCATTTCATCTCTCCACTTACACTCATCTCCCCTCCATCCCCATTTTTCATCCATAATATTTTACTCACACCCGCATTCACTCTTAATCCCTACTCTTCCATCAAAACCTTCAAGTCTCCGCAAAAAGTACATCATCATTCTCATACAATAACATATTCGCATCCCACAAATTCTGTTTTTTTGCTCATTTTCACCCCCCTACCTGCCCTTTCCATCGATCTCACCACTTTGTCAATAAATAAATTAAACAACCCCGGAGATATTACACAACCCTACCTCAATTGGTTATTTACATAAAAAAACTCTAATACCTTCCAGTACCTTCTCAATTTCTTTCTCACTCAAAACGTCCCACAGTTTACTCCTGTCCACACTATTGTAAATTTTTTCCAGATCCATAAATCATAAACACATCCTTCCTTTTATCTCTATTTTTTTCCTCAATGAAGTGAAAACCTGATCAGTACACCCTCTTCCTTCTCTAAAACCCCCTTATTCCTCACCTATCAACTTCTTTACTTCCCAATAAAATTTTACCATACACTTTTCCCACTACGCTAAGCAAAATTCTCCCCCTATAACTCCTCAGACTCAAATGTATCACCCTTTCCTTTAAATAAAGAAACCATACACGCATCTTGCCAATCTTGAAACACCTTTCCCATTACCTAATATAAATTAAATAATCTTGCCAGCCATTCTACCACATTCTCCTCCTTCCACCAATACCTCTTCACTTATCCCATTCAAACCTGTCGATTTACCTCTCTTTACTTTCCCCAAAGCTTTACCAAATTCTTCTACCGAAATCTCCCATCATCCTCATCTACCATTCCTTTCCTTTTCCTCTTTTCCACCTCAGCCTCCCTTCTCACCTCACTCACCTTTTACAGCCTACTAAAATATTCCATCCATCTTTCCCTAACCTCACTTTCGACTTGTCTTATTTCTCCATGCATTTCTTTTCTCCCCTCTCTCATTATCTCCCTCTTATTCCTTACCTTATTCACCTCCTTTCTTTAAATTTTATCCACTATCGTATAACCCCATTTTTATTTGCTTTTTCTTTCACCCTCTTTACTTCCCTTTTGGTTAACCTCTTCTTTTCCTTATGGGTCTCCCAATCCTCCATCCTATTTGTACCCAGATATTTTTCGAAAACTTCATTTTTTCCCCTTACTGCCATATTCATCTCATCGTATCACCATTCACTTTCCTCCCACCCTCCTCATCCCATACATATTCCTCGCACTTTCCACCAATGTCTCCCTAAACTTCCACCTCTAATCTTCCACTCCCCCAATCACACTACCTCTCACCTCTTCCTAGCATAAACTTCTCTCTCTTCTAAACTGCTCCCCCACTCTTCCTCTTCCAATCTCACAATCTTCACTTTCCTCCTCACATCCCAATTCTTACTCCAGCCTCCCCTCCCTATAATTTTAGGTAGTACCAAATAATGGTCTGAAATCCCTCTAATAGCTCCTTTAAACAACATTCACATCTAATAACCTCTTTTATCCTTTTCCTATTTCAAATATAGTCTACTCTTCGCCATTTACCCCACTAACCCAAATCAACTTGTGATTCTACTTTATATCATATATAATACCATATATTCCCTATTACTAATCTATTCGCCATGCATGCTTCTATTAAATTTTCTCGCGAAAATCGAGTCTATTGACATTGCCTCTGACCATCCCGATGGCCAAAAATAGTTATCATCAAGTCTATTTTTAAGCGAATGAATTCCCATAAGAACAATATTACCATAAAAACATTTCTTCCCTCTGATCTTTGCAATTTATTTATATAAATTAATATTTCTTAGGAAACCACAATATAATAATTGTAAATTTTGAATCTCCTAACATCGAATTCGCTGGCTTAAAATCTTTCTTCCTACCACTATAATAATCTTATGCTTCTGATACTGTTCTCCTAATAGAACAGATTTTTCTACCTTTTTTTGAGTACCTAACTATTTCTGTAGGGACTGCTTTGTCTCTGAATACGCGTCAGTCTCTGCTGATAAGGTGGGGGCTGTAATCGTTGATGGGATGAGCAGAAGTTCATTCCTTCTTCATCCTAATCTTTCTCTCCTCAAAATCCATGGTTCGATCGCGATTGCTCTCGAGCCATTTAGGCTAGAGACATCGTGTATCGAGAGTGGAAAAACTCTCCTTCTCCTATCACTCTTGCTAATTTTCATTCAGCTCGGAATCATTGCAGGGATAATATTCGACGAGCAAAGCAGACTTTCACTAAACGAAGGTGTGCTGAGCTTCTAAACTCTTCTAGTGATAGATCTTTCTGATCTCTTGACAAAAACATCTCTAACAACTTCTATAAATCTTCCTTTCCTCCTCTTATTCGCTCTGATGATTCTGTTGCTAACACTCCAACTG
This sequence comes from Armadillidium nasatum, assembly GCA_009176605.1. NCBI lineage: Eukaryota > Metazoa > Arthropoda > Malacostraca > Isopoda > Armadillidiidae > Armadillidium > Armadillidium nasatum. The sequence goes on from SEYY01019651.1 coordinate 16,606, forward strand.
AAAAAGATAGTCTCTTCGGCCTCCTGTTTTCCTCTAATTCAACCCTGGACGACTCCGGTAATCCTCCTCCTATTTATTCTCCTCTCAGATGTCCCATGCTTTATCTATGATTACATTTGATCAGGTGCATGGGCTTCTGAAATCTATGAACGTTAGGAAGGCAAGCGGCCCAGATGGCATTCCTGCCCGAGTTTTAAGGGAGTGTGTTTCTGAGCTGGATCCGTCCCTCGATCAATTTTTCTCTCTATGCCTCATAACTAATACTTTCCCTAAGTGTTGGAAGCGAGCATTGGTCCAGCCAATTACGAAGGAAGGTAGCCACTTTGATTCTTCCAACTATCGCCCCATAGCTCTCACTTGTTTTCTGTCTAAGATCTTTGAAACCCTTCTCAACTCTCACTTCTTGGATCATCTGGAATCTCATTCTATTCTTTCTGATCATCAGTATTTATGCTCTTTTGCCCTTAGGGACCATGGGGAGACTTGTGTGATGGCGCTTGACATATCTTAGGCATTTGACCGGGTATGGCATAAATCACTGCTTTCTAAGCTTCCCTCCTTTGGGTTTCCTTCTTTCCTTTGCTTAGTTATGTCTAGTTTTCTTTCTAATCGTTCCATTTCGGCTGTTGCTGATGGAGCGACTTCTTCCTTTCCTGTCAAGAGTGGTGTTCATCAGGGTTCTGTCTTGTCTCCTACTCTATTCCTACTTTTCATTAAATATCTCCACAGCTGCTCAACTAACTCCATCCATTCATATGTTTATGACTCGACCCTCCATTCTTCTATTCATTTCAAATCTGCTCCCTCCTTTGCTTCTAGAGTTGCCTCACGACTTCATCTTTCCGATTCCATTCTTGCAGATCTGAATAGAATTTCCCAGTGGGGCCGTCTCACTCAACCTTGTGAAATTCAACTCTTTAAAAACTCAAACCCCTCTCAAAGACACCTCCTAACTTTTCAATTTCTTTCGATGGTTCTCCCGTCTCTCCTGTTGACAATATAAACATCCTTGGACATCACATAAACAAAAATATTTCTTGGAAGCCCCATATCACAATGGTTGGTAGGGTGGTCTAAAAAAGCTGGAATTTCTGTTTAGACTGCGAGATTTTTTTCCTTCCTCGCAGTTACTCCAATTATACAAGGGCCTCATTCTCCCTTGTATGGAATACTGCTCTCTGTGGTGGCTCAGATTTCACCCATCTTTTGGATAGGGTAGAGACAAAGGCAAAACGACTTATAAACTGTTCTGCTCTTTCTGATTCGCTTGACCCTTTACCTTTGCGACGTGACGTTGGTGCCTTGTCTCTTTTCTATAGGTATTACAGCGGTAAATGCTTGAGGAAGCTGTCCACTTGTTTGCCTCCACCTTTACGGTGTCCTCTTAGCAAAAGGGGTAATAAATTTTGTGTAGACATAGGAAATTCCCTGCTTGCCCGCTGTGATGCCTCCTCCTTTCTAAACACTTGTTCTGTGGAACTTTCTCTCATCTTCTGTGTTTCCCACAGAATTTATTCTCAATTTCTTTAAGTTCTTTAAACAGATAAGGTAAATGTTAGTTACAGTCTGCTAAACACTCTCGCAAACTAAATTTTTCATTAAACGTCACAGTTTAAAGTTTGCTACAGGGGGTATCGAATTCTATTGCTTTTCTATGCTTTTGTGCTATAGGGCCCGGGTTCGATTCCCCTATAGCAAACAATAAACTGTGACGTTTAATGAAAAATTTAGTCTGCGAGTGTGTTTAGCAGACTGTAACTAACATTTACCTTATCTGTTTAGTTTGCGAGGGGAAAGGGTGGGCCGAGCCCAGGGTCATCTTGTCTCACGCTCAGGTGCGATCTGGAGAAGTCTTTAGAGGTTTTTCTTGTGAATTAATATTCATAAGCCTCCTCTTTGAAGTAGCGTAGAGGTAAAATTCTATGCTTTTGTGCTATAGAGCCCGGGTTCGATTCCCCTATAGCAAACTTTAAACTATGGCGTTTAATGAAAAATTTAGTCTGTGAGAGTGTTTAGCAGACTGTAACTAGCATTTACCTTATATATATATATATATATATATATATATATATATATATATATATATATATATATATATATATATATATATATATATATATATATATATATATATATATATATATATATATATAGAATGATGAAAAATTGGCGTCCAAAACTATGAAACTACTCTCATTTCTCATATCCCATTGAATGTTTGGTTAGTTTGCCTATGGTTCGTTCGTTTCCTTTTCAGTGAACATTCGTAGCGTACTCTTAAAATCATACTGGTCCTTGCTATAAATATTTAATAGGTAATTCCATTTGCCACTTCCTCCTCTTCAAGAGTACCCTACAGACCTACAAGCGCATACTTGAACACTATTTTGTGATCATATCAAAAATGGCGAAAAAATAAATCAGCTTCCAAGATGCTTGAAAAGTACGACATTGAAACATTGCTCAGGTCTACTCTTCTCATCATCAATTCGAGTTGGCTTCCGATCAGGAGGATGGTACTCCTAAATCTTCACCTCCAGCATTTACTTGTGCAAGGACTTCCCTTTTATTAATATATTCATTATTTGCAGTGTCCAATATAATTTCTACTTGTTATATACCAACATTTTTCTTCTAGAACTCAAAAACTTGGTCTTTCCGACAGCAAAATTTAATCTGTTCACCTCTTACTGTTTCTATTCTCAGTTTTCAGTTAAACACAACTGTTGTTCATTTGTGCTGAAGGATTTTTGATCTGGTGCTACTAATTTATACACTAATAACTATCACTAACTTCTCAGAAAAAAACTTTTTTTTTTTCAAATATAAGTATCTGTCTGTCCGTTTGTCTGTCTGTCTGTCTGAAGTCAAAAAAGCTTATTACTAAGAATAAAGGTTATGCCAATCCACTATAAAAAAATATATTTTCAATATATATATATATATATATATATATATATATATATATATATATATATATATATATATATATATATATATATATATATATATATATATATATATATATATATATATATATATATATATATATATATATATATATATATATATATATATATATAATATAAGTAGGGACTCGATTTTGCAGAAAGTGCCAGTACCAAGTGAGGGTAAATGAGGGAAAAATTGGCACCACACGGTCTTTCGTGTGGTATTTTTAATTCGATTAATCGGATAATCCCATAATTAATCGGATAATCCGGTGATTAATCCGGGTAATTTCCTTAATTAATTATGCTAATCTCACTCACTATTGGCACTTAATCCCTTAAGCCCCACCCCTTTTTCCTTTCTACTTGTTTCTAGGCACGTGTCATCCTTTATTTGGCACTCATGTCCCTCAAGTACTAGTGCCAGGGACTAAGTCATACTCTTTCCTGAGTGCCATTTCTTGCTTTTTCTAGCACTTTGTAGCACGTGCCACTCTTGGTTAAGCCACACACACTTGGCAAGAGTTGAGTACCAGTGCTAGCGACAACTGGCACTGAGGGTAAGGAGTCATCCGGAACTGCTTTTTTTTTTAACATAACGCCACCACTCACGGGATGAGCCCTATTCAAGGAGGGGGCACAAACATAGGGAGAAAATTCGCTTAAACAAACATATCTAACGAATAACCCTCAGGTGGGCGCAGACGGAAGCCTTGAAGAGTAGAAGATTAAATACAGGAGGAAAAATCGATGATGGTAGAGTTCAACAGAAGAGGTGGCTGGAAAGGAGGAGGCACCACAACGGGCCAGCCTGGGGTGTCCTACGTCCACACAAAATTGGTGCAAAGGCAGGGCACCCCTTGTGCAACGAGGACGACGCAACGGTGGAGGAATGATAGAATCCAATTCCTTCGAGCACCTGCCATTGTAGTACCTATAGAAAAAAGATAGCGCGCCAACGTCACGTCGTAGAGATAGAGGGTCAAGAGAGTTTGAAGGAGGGGACAGTTTATTAATCTTTTTGCTTTTGACTCAACCCTATCCAGAAGAGAGGAGGAGCCGGAGTCCTCCCAAATGTGAGAACAGTACTCCATACAAGGGCGAATAAGACCCTTATATATTTGGAGTAACTGTTCAGAAGAAAAAAATTCTCGCAATCTGAAAAGAACTCCCAGCTTTTTAGAGGCCGCTATGGCAACCATTGTGATATGTGGTTTCCAAGGCAGTTTGTTGTTTATGTTTAGACCAATAATGTTAATGTTATTTACAGGTGAGACGGGAGAGCCATCGAAGAGGATAAGAAAGTTAGGAGGTGTTTTTGAGAGGGAGATGTGAAGAAGTTGAGTTTTTAAAGAGTTGAATTTCACAAAGGGTGCTATGACCCCACCGGGAAATCCCATCCAGATCGGCAGGAATAGAATCGGAAAGTTGAAGACGAGAAACAACTCTTGAAGCAAAAGAGGGAGCAGATTTGAAATGAGAATAAGAATGTAGAGTTGAGTCATCAGCATAAGAGTGAACAGAGTTAGAAGTGCAGTTGAGAAGATTGTTAATGAAAAGTAAGAGTAGAGTTGGAGATAAAACAGAACCCTGAGAAACATCACAGTTAACAGAAAAGGAGGAAGAGGTCGCTCCATCTACAAGTGAAGAAATGGAACGATCTGAGAGAAAACTAGACAAGAGTAAGCAAAGGGAAGGAGGAAACCCAAAGGAAGAGAGCTTGGAGAGCAGCGACGTATGCCATACCCGGTCAAAAGCCTTGGATATGTCAAGCGCCACCAAACAAGACTCCCCGAAGTCCCAAAGGGCAGAAGACCATAGATCTGTAAGAAAGGAAAGTATGTCACCAGTTAACCTCGGGTGTCGAAAGCCATACTGGTGATTAGAGAGAAGAGAATGAGACTCCAAATGATCCAGGAAATGAGAGTTGATGAGAGTTTTAAAAATTTTAAATAGAACACAAGTGAGAGCTATAGGTTGATAGTTAGAAGGGTCAAAGAGGCTACCTTTCTTCGGGATCGGCTGAAAAAATTCACGCTTCCAGCATAGAGGAAAAGTATTAGTATTAAGGTATAGAGAATAGAGCTGAACGAGGACATGCGCTAACTCGGAAGCACACTTCCTCAGAAACACGAGGGGAAATGCTATCCGGGCCACTGGCCTTCCTGACGTTCATAGATTTCAGGATCCCATGCACCCGATCATGAATAATTACAGGTAGAGTCATGGGACACCTGAGAGGAGAAGGAGCAGGAGGAGGGATTCCAGAATTGAGTAGGGTAGAATTAGATGAAAAAAAGAGGCCGAAGATAATACTCAGAGGGAGTATTATCAACAGAACCATCAGAACGAATAAGAGGAGGAAAGGCAGATTTACAGAAGTTATTAAAGATATTTTTGACAACAGGACATAAATTTTTATCAGTAGGACAGCCATGGAGGTCAGCGCCCTTTCTTTTAATGAAAGTACACTTAGTCAGTCGAAGAACATCCCTCCAACGATTCTGACCTGAATGAATATTATATATATAAACATTGTCTCTCTCCCGAATGACAAGAGAGCATTTGCCATCGAGCCATGGATTTTGAGGAGGAAAAGATTTAGTTGAAGATGGAATGAATCGCCCATCCCATGAAGGATTATGGCCCCTACCTTTTCAGAAGAAACAGAAGCGTCACCCGAGACAAAGCAAGATTCACTCCAATGATAGTTAGCAAAGAAGCGGCGGATTGCCCCCCAATTAGCCCGATTAAAGTGCCTGAAAGTACGTTTAGGGCATGTTGGAGCTGTTGGAGAGATAGTATTATAACTAAGAACTATAAGATTATGGTAAGAGTTACTAATAGGAGGGAAATGGTATATTCATATCTAGAAGGAGTAGTGGTGAAACATAAATCAAGTGTGCTAAAGAATTGGTTAGGACGATCTGGAATGTGTGTGGGTTCCTTAATCAACTGCTCCAGGTCGTTAAGAATGCTAAATGATTTGGCCTCCTTCCCACCTGCATCAGTATGAGAGGAAAACAACCATTCAGTGAGGTGTACGTTGAAATCCCCTAAATAGAGGACCTCAGCATTTGGATGAGAAGAAGTGACAGTCTCGTAAGAAATAGTAAGATATTGAAAAAAAAACTGGAAAATCTGTTCCGTTAGGAGAGCAGTAGCAGAAACACAAGATAATTGTAGTAGTAGGAAGACAGATTTTAAGCCATAAAACATGGAAATTAGGAGATTCTAGATTTACCAGACGTGTCACAGGAGTGTTAATGTTAATATAGGCACAGACACAACCATTTAGACGGAAATTGTGAAAAAAGTTGTGTTAGAGACATTAAGATTGGTAGAGAAAGAATCCCTGTCCAGCTGGGTCTCAGACAGAAGAAAAAGGTTAGGACGAGAGGTATTGAGGTGGTGTTCAACAGATGCGAAATTAGATCAAAGGCCCCGAACGTTAACAAAGGTAATAGAAAGTCCCCGTCTACGCCCAACCCCACGACCACTCAAAGTAGACAAAAAAAGCGCACACGCATTCACGCACGCACGCAAATAAACAATATCCTAAACTAACATTAAAAAAATTATTAATATTAAAATTATTAAAACTATTAAAATAAATATTAAAAATATTAAAGCTATAATTATCAAAACAAATTATGAAGTAAATTTATACTAAAGAAATTTAATTAAAAGACAGAAGAAAATATATAATAAATTTAAAACGGTCAAAGTTTACTTAGGTTAAAACAATACTTATCTGAAAATGACGAACTTCATTGACAATAAAAATAAACTATAATTAATTAAAAACCCTAAAAGATTAAAACAATGTACACTTATAGAAAAATTAAACCATACCATGCATTTAAAACTAAAAAAAAAACACACACACACAAACACACATACTAACATTAGAGCACTAACAAACACAACCTTCCCCTACGAGAGCTAAATTATATATATATATATTTAGCGGATACAACTAAACACAACTACAACTGGATACATCCGTAACCAATCAGGATGCAGGCACTCTCTGTGGTGAGGTCACCTGCGCATACGCACACATACACCTTACCATGTGACGTCATGTCACGGGCTATAATGAGAACATGACGTCATCCGTCTGCCATTTTTTTAATCATTTCCGTAGATTTTCTCTTGACCATGTGCCCGCCAATTTCTGCTCGCCATCTTGGATTTCTGTCCGTCTGTATTATCACATGTTCCTTTATTATATATTTAAATTACATACGTATACTTGAATTTGAATTTTCTCTTCATTTTTTTCTTGTCCAAGTTTTGTCCTTCATCTTAAATTTGATTATAATTTTTTTCCACAATATTTTTCTTGACCACATGGTTTCCGCCATCTTGGAATTGATTTTGAATTCTCCCACCAAGTTTTCTTGACCGCAGCGCCATCTATTGAGTGAAAATTAAACGTTCTACAATATTCAAGGAAAGGATGCGAACGTAAAATTGTGAGACAAGGATTCGAAACCTCATCCTTCTGATTTGAATTCCATGACGCTACCACTACACCAACTAGATCATACATTAAAACGAGCGAATTGTTCTATTCATGCGCAATGTTTTCCCCTTGGAACTGATATTACTTTATTGAATATATAATTACACTTACGTCATCGATTATTTCGGATGTTTACGTGATAACTTTGCATTTCAATTATATAATCACGCTTACATATTCGATTATTACGTAATAACTACAAAGCAATAATGTAATCGATGTTATTCGAGGTATTATAACATAATAATTATATAATCAGTTATTACATAACGATTACTCTTACATCGAATGAATTGTTACACAATCACTGATATTATATAATAATTTAAATATATCTGTATAACTGCGATCCCCAATACATTTTTTTATCATGTTTATATTATTTTCATCTCCATCGTTACATAATAATTACAACAATTTACATAGATTTGTATAACTACTGTCTTCAAATTCATATCCTAATCGTGTTTAAATTATCACTGTTACATAATAATTATGTAAACACAGTTATTACGAAATAACTTTATGTAATATTTAACATAAATATTTATTTAACTTATAACTTCATTCTATACTCTTTATGAATTTGATTCCTATATTACTTTGCTGATTATATGAGACATCAAGACACTATGACATCATCAATACAACGTTTTGAATTTCTGATCACGTGGTATCCACCAACTTGGTTTTCTAACCAAGTGGTTTTATTCACCATCGTGATTTTCTCACGAACACAAGGTTTTTATTTCCATAGATTTCTCTTGACTACCTAATTTCAACCAATCAATATAAAATTTCTGATATATCCTGTTTTTTATGATCTATATTTCTATTTGCATACTTATTTACTATAACTCACAATAACTGAATTTATAAAGGACATCATGTTTCTATGAAGTCATAACCACTG
>SEYY01019651.1:27500-63626 GCA_009176605.1 Armadillidium nasatum
CTTTTCCTAGCTCTAGCACTTAAGATCCATGTTTCACACTCATACATTACAGCAGGTAAACACATACCTTCAAACATTCTTATCTTTATTTCTTTTGAAATTTTTCCTTTCTTCCATACTTCTCTTAGACCCCCAACACTTTCATTCCCTCTGCCACTCTATTCTTTATTTCTTTTTCCGTCCCACCCTTACCTTCCCCAAAATTCCTAGATATTTGAATTCATTCACCTCCTCAAGTTTCCTTTCCACCACTTCTACACCCCCCCATTTCTCCCTCCCCATCTCTTCATCCCCACCTCCAATCCTCAAAACATTACTCTTCGCTGGATTGAAATTCAATCTCCTGTTTGTACATTTCCCCTCAAACTCTCTCACAAGTATTCTCAACTTTTCTCCAGATTCTGCCACCAACACCGCATCATCTGCAAAAAGTAAAACATTAACAACCCATTCACCCTCCATATTTCTCAACCTAATACCCTTCCCTTCTCTCTCCATTTCCCTAACTACACCATCCATCAATAGATTAAATAACCATGACGACATTACACACCCCTGTAATATATATATATATATATATATATATATATATATATATATATATATATATATATATATATATATATATATATATATATATATATATATATATATTATGTTTCCTCCGGTGGGCAAAGGCCGGAGGCCTACCAAATTCCACCGGAGTTGGGAAAGATCTATTCTCATGGTCGATGGTGGCGACGTGTCCAGATACACGGTGTTTGAAAGTATGCAAGTCAAAGGAAGTTGGGAAAACAGATGAAGGGAGTGTGTTCCAGACTTTACCAGTAGAGTATATGTAAGACTGAGCATAGCGGTTAAGTCTGGGGTCGGAGAGTTGGACAGAGAAAGGATGAGAATGTGTAGAAAGGAGTGTCGCACGAGCTCTTCTCAATGGAGGAGGTATGCGACGAGAGAGTTCAGAAGATCAGTGTCTGTTGTAATAGCGATAGTAAAGAGAGAGTGACGCAACAATTCGACGGGAAGAAAGAGACTGAAGAGAGTTAGTAAGAGCAGGAGAGTTGATGAGACGAAATGCCCTTGACTCCACCTTCTCTAGGAGAGCTGTATGTGTGGAACCACCCCAGATGTGCGAAGCATACTCCATACAGGGGCGAACAACACCCCTATACAGAGCAAGCAACTGGGGTGGCGTGAAGTAATTCTGAAGGCGCCTCAGAACACCCAACCTCTTAGAAGCTTGTTTAGAAAGAGAAGTAATGTGATCTTTCCAAGAAAGATCACGAGAAAAAGAAACACCAAGAATATTAAGAACAGATGAAGGCTTGAGCTGTGTGTTTTCGAAGAAGATATCATAGTTGTGTGGAAGATTGTGTCGAGTGGAGAGATGAAGGAATTGAGTTTTTGAGGCATTGAAAACAACCATGTTTTCTGTGCCCCAATTTGAAATACGAGAAAGATCAGAGGTTAGTTGCTCCAAGGCTACCCTTCTCGAGTCTATCAACTGCTGTTGGGTGGGACGTTTTTCAAACTGGAAAGAATCAATGAAGGGTGGAGTCATCAGCATAGGAGTGGATAGGATATATATATATATATATATATATATATATATATATATATATATATATATATATATATATATATATATATATATATATATATATATATATATATGGAATATACTTTTATATTCCCTATATTTAACATATTTCTAAACATGATCTATTAAATACGTACAAAATAAACATGTTTCTGTTACGTTATAACCACATGGATGATATTCTTAGTCAATACCTGATATTTCATGCTTATGACTCATCTCATGTCACGTATAACATAACCACGTGTTTACAGATTTAATTCACTTCATATCTATAAGGTCATTCTGCAATAATACTTATTGTTTTTATAAATAAAATTTTTTATTACATAATCAACCATTACTCTAATATTAGTACTAAAATATTACACCATATAATTTCCATCTCATGACTCTATTTCTTTAATAACAAAATGACATCAAACACATATTCTTGGATATTCATCCCGTTTTATTCTAGCTGTAACCTATTTTAAAACTAATTTCACATCAAAATTTCTATATTTCTTTCAAACTATAAATTTTTAAAACATTTCATATTACATTTTCTATATTTCTTTCAAGTTATAACTTTAAAAATTTATTTTCATACCTTTCAATAATTAATTATTATGTATTTCTTAAAAAATTTACAATTTTTGGGAAAACAATTTCATTTATCAAAAATTTATCTTCATTTATGGGGACTAAAACACAATCATTTAATGCAAGTAAGGACTCTTCTACTTCGTACACACGCACACACACATAATATATTCTAAAATCACAACTTCTTCCTCACAAAGTCTTAACTGAAATAATTCTTTATTTTCCTTTTCTATTCATATTTTCTTAATTTTTTTTAACGCAATACTTGCGAGCATTTACATACAATACCAAAGCAACCTCATACACATGTACACACACATGATATAATATATACGATAAAGAGGTATCAAAATTTTTATAATTTCACAGACATGTATCTTAATGTATTAAGTGATGTAATGCCATACACTATTTTTATTTTTAATATATGCCACTTTGAATTATCAGGCAGTCATTTAAACACTTAATATAAAAATGAAATAAATGTACACAATTTACATATTTAATAAATATCTAACCGATATAGAGATGCAAATACTCCTTTATCTCCAATATTTACATACATCTGAACATTATCTAGTAAGTACGAACAAAATAAGCGTTTCTATGACGTCATAACCACGTAGATGATATTTGTTTCGTAGCCAACCAATACCCAGATCCTGATATTTCCAGTTTATGAATCATTCTCGAAATTCTAAATTATACCCTCTTCACCGCATTCATCTTATTTTTCTTCTTTCATGACGTCATCATCACATGAAATTGTACTCATCAACAAATGCCAAAGTCTAAATCATCAACTACTTTCATCATGGATATCATCACATGTTCCCTTTTATATATTTGAATTACATTCGTATACTCAGATTATCTAAACCTGATTTGTATTTGTGACGTCGCACTATAACTTCATATTCTAATATCTCAGGTAATATATATATATATATATATATATATATATATATATATATATATATATATATATATATATATATATATATATATATATATATATATATATATATATATATATATATATATATATATATATAATGCTTTCCCATTACATATGCACATTATTTAAATTACAATTTTAAGAGACATTTCTGAATGTTAGCAACTATCCACTTTTTAGTGCAATAAGGCAACACTGTATATTTACTAATAGCTAACAGCATAATATTTTCAAATACGAATGTAAATATTGTGACGTCATATATTTTCTTTATTACTTTGTATTCGAGTTTTTATAATCACATAATTTTATTCTTTTCTTTGAGCGTATTGCTTTCAAGTCCTGACCTGAATTCCAAATCGTGGAACTATTTTCTTTTTCTTAACTAAGTGACGTCATTGGATTTATATTTTCCTATATGTGTTTCACAAAGGACTCAAGAGAGAGAAACAGCGAGTCCATGTGTGTGTGTGCAAAATATTTAGATGATACGTATACGCCAGAGGTGGCTCATGGATCTACGAGAAGGGATCAGGTTGAGGGGAGATCGCTCTCTCGGCACGTCATCACCCACCGAGAGCGCTGATCCCTCACGTAGATCCATGAGCTACCCCTGGCGCATAGTATCATCTCAATATTTTTCACAAACACACATGGAATCGATGTTTCTCCCTACTGAGTCCTTCGTGAAACCCATCCTGTCCTCATCTAAACACCAGTGGCGGCTCGTGGCTTCTGAAGGTGAGAAGGCACAACAATAGTAAATATATATATATAAATATATATATATATATATATATATATATATATATATATATATATATATATATATATATATATAATATATATATATATATATATATATATATATATATATATATATATATATATATATATAATATAATAAATATATAATTTTTTTTTTTTTTTTTTTTTTTTTTTTTTTTTTTTTTTTTTTTTTTTTTTTTTTTTTTTTTTTTTTTTTCTTATTTTATTTTAAATTTAAATTTTAATTGTATATTTTTAAGATTCACAGATTAACAACAGTTCACCTCACTACAATTTATGTCAGACTAATTAAAAAGAAAAGATTTCTGGCAAGTGTTGCTTACGCATGCGCAGTATGGTATTAATTTGTGAGGCAATTTTTATTTTAATTTTTAATAGAGCAAAATAATTCTTCATAGTTTTTGGAGTATTTTTTTAGGCTTTTCAATTTTAAGCCAAATAAAATACTTCATTCGAAAGACAGGAGTTCACCTTACAGAACATATGAAAAAAAAAATCAAAAAGAAATTCCATTAAAATTAAAAAGATTTGGATAAAAATAAAAGGTAAGAAAAAAAACCATTGCCTCCCTTCTGAAAAAATATACATAACATTTATCTTAAATAAATAACACAGTTACCATGGTAAGGAGGAAGCTTCCAATATGTTTCTATGGTAACTGTGTCATGCATAAACCGTTTAAATATATATTATATATATATATATATATATATATATATATATATATATATATATATATATATATATATATATATATATATATATATATATATATATATAATATAAAAGTAAATTTATATTTTACGCCTTGTATGAAAAAATGTTAAATTTTAAAATCTGAGTTGCTTAACCTAATTTTTGAATTAAAATGCTATATTTTTATTAAATACTAACGGAGGCACTGCCTCCCCTGCCTCCCCCCAAAAGCCGCTACTGCTAAACACATTTACATTGTTTCCATATTCGTATGATTAGTCGATAATGAGTCTTTAAGATAATAACTTGCTCTCCTATTCTCTGCAACATGTCTAAAATCTCTGTATGATGGTTCAATGATGAAATCTACGCACTTTCCTGAGCTTCTCGAGTGAGAAATATACATAAATATGTTACCTTACTTTTGAAATAAGTTCATGAAGAGAAATACGTAAATGACGTGAATAATAAATATGAGGTAGGCTTATGACACTTTTGAGAAAAATGAGGATGAGAAAATTTAAACTCTGCAATATTTTTTCTCTGTCTGAGAGAAAAAAATACGATTGTTGTGCTGAAAAACATATGCCCTGAAAATATGCTTGTGAAACTACATGGTCAAGAGAAAATCTACGGATAATAAAGACCAAGTGTACAGAAATTCAAAATGGATGAAACCACATGATCAAGATTGCGGAAACCCCGTGATCAGAAATTTAAGATGGTAAATGGATGACATCGTAGTGTTATGGTGTACGTGAGTGTTCTTGTGTGCGAGCATGTGAGGAGTAGAAGAGCCCTTATTCGCTTTTGCAAGATTTAGTATCTTAGCCTCAAAGATAACGATAAATTTTCAATAAATAAAATTGTTTTACAAAAGATTTTACAATTTTCAAGAGATATAAAATAATTTATTACTGAAAGGTTTGAAAATAATTTTTAAAGTTATATCTTAATTAAGATAAATATAAAGATTGTATTATAAAATAGGAATAAAAGTTATAGCTTAAGAGAAATATAGAAAATGTAATGTTTAATAAGTTTTCAAATAATTTTAGAAAGTCATTGCTTGAAAAGAAACATAGAAAATGTAATATGAAATAAGGTTAAAAATAATAGTTTGAAGAAAACGGAATGAATACCCAAGAACAAAATATCATGGGGCTATTAAAGAAATAGAACCATGAAATGAAAATTAAATTATGTAATATTAAGTAAATGATGTCTTCACTTGTATAAAAACCATATTAATATAACGATTTAATATGTAATAAGGATTTGTATTTATAAATATATTAAGTTCTGTTATAGAAAGAAGTTGTGGATATGAAACATTTGGGTCAGGTACGATAAACACGTGGTTATTTGGTAAATGTAAATGAGGCTGGCCAAAAACATGAAATATCAGGAATTGTTGGGTTACGCAGTGATCAGTCACGTGGTTATGATTTCAAAGACACATGATTTCCTTTAAAACTTTGGTTATATTGAGTTAAGTAAATAAGTATGTAAAAATGTAGTCAAAAGCAGGATATCAGGAATTGACTGGATAAGATACAACAACGTGGCTATGACATCATAGACACACGATTATTTTGTGACAACTTTCAGTAAATATAAAAGCATGTAAATATGGAGAAAAAGATAAATTCAATGAAGTTACTTACTAAAAAAAATAAATAAAATAGTTAAACGATTTCTAATTCAGGTCAGGGCTTGAAAGCAATAATACGTTCAAAAAAAGGTATGACGTCACAAGAAGTTATGATAATGACATCAAAAACATAAAAATCATATGATTATAACAACTCGAATATAAAGTAATGAAGAAAATGTATGACGTCACAATATTTACATCCTTATTTGAAAATATGATGAAGTTAGGTATTAGTAAATATAGTGTTCCCTGATTTCACTAAAAAGTGAATAACTGCTAATGTCTCTAAAATTGTAATATAAATATTGTGTATATGTAATGTGAAAGGATGATCAAATATAATATATATATATATATATATATATATATATATATATATATATATATATATATATATATATATATATATATATATATATATATATATATATATATATATATATATATATATATATATATATATATATATATATTATATATAACCCTCTAACTATTGTCCCATTTCTTTAACATCCGTTTTTTCTAAAGTTTTAAATTCTATCCTTAGCAGGAAGATTTGGAAACATCTCAATTCTTCTAATCTTATCTCTGATCGCCAGTATGGCTTTTGTAAGAAACGCTCTACTGGTGATCTCCTTTCCCTTCTTTCTGACTCTTGGTCCTCAGCCCTTCGGCATTTCGGTGAATCTCTTGCTGTTGCGCTAGACATATCGAAAGCTTTCGATAGAGTCTGGCACAAATCTTTGATTTTCAAACTTCCCTCTTTCGGAATCTATCTTTCTCTCTATGACCTTCTCTCTGATTTCCTTTCCGGTCGTTCTATAGCAGCAGTTGTAGACGGATACCGCTCTTCCTTTAAATCTATTAATATTAGTGTTCCTCAAGGATCTGTCCTATCCCCAACACTTTTTCTACTTTTCATTAATGACCTTCTCTCTGTTACTTCATCTCCTATCCACTCCTATGCTGATGACTCCACCCTTCATTACTCTCCAATTTGAAAGGCGCCCTTCTCAACAACAATTACTAGACGTAAGGAAGGTTGCCTTGGAGCAACTGACCTCTGATCTATCTCTCATTTCAAATTGGTGCATAGAGAACATAGTTGTTTTCAATGCCTCAAAAACTCAATTCCTCCATCTTTCTACTCGACACAATCTTCCACACAACTATGATATCTTCTTCGAAAACACATAACTCAGACCTTCATCTGTTCTTAATATTCTTGGTGTTTCTTTTTCTCGTGATCTTTCTTGGAAAGATCACATTACCTCTCTTTCTAAACAAGCTACTAAGAGGTTAGGTGTTCTGAGGCGCCTTCAGTATTTCTTCAATCCACCCCAGTTGCTTTCTCTGTATAGGGGTGTTGTTCGCCCCTATATGGAGTATGCGTCATATATCTGAGGTGGTTCTACACATACAATTCTTCTTAAGATGGTGGAGTCTAGGGCTTTTCGTCTTGTCAACTCTCCTGCTCTCACTAATTCTCTCCAGTCTCTTTCTGCCCGTCGAATTGTTGCGTGACTCTTTGTATACTATCGCTATTGCAATGGACAATGCTCTTCTGAACTCTCTCATCGCATACCTCCTCCACTGAGGGCTCGTGCGACTCTACTTTCTACACAGTCTTATCCTTTCTCTATCCAATTCTCTGACCCTAGACTTAACCGCTATGCTGTCCTACATGTACTCTACTGGTAAAGTCTGGAACACACTCCCTTCTTCTATTTTCCCAACTTCATATAACTTACACAACTTCAAACCTCGTGTATCAGGTCATGTAAGCCTTTGATTTGACTAGGATCCCGTCTTCCTCCCCTAACTCTGGTGGAATTTTAGTAGGCCTCTAGCCTTTGCCCACCAGAGGTGAAATAAATATATATATATATATATATATATATATATATATATATATATATATATATATATATATATATATATATATATATATATATATATATATATATATATATATATATATATATATATATTTATTTACCTGAGATACGAGGAGTATGAAGTTATAGGGCAACATTACAAGTACAAATCAGTTTCAGGTACTCTGAGTATACGAACATAATTTGCTATGGGAAAATATATACATGATAACTTACTATTTTATGTACGGTTACACATTCATATCATTTCCTGTTTCGAAATTTCTCACGAGGTATGTATACACTTCTATGTAAATAAAATATATAAAATATAGAAACAAGCTAGAAAATACCCTCAGGCTAGAACGTGAGGCACGTGCCAAGCGGCAACATCAAAGGAAAAAATGTCAAAAGTGGGTGGGCATAAAGGGGTAAGTGGCAAAAAGGGGCGGGGCTTAAGGGATTAACAAGATTAAATCAAAGATAATCGTATTATCCGATTAGTTAATCGGATTAAGAGGATTAAAATATGCTCACCAAAGACCATGACAAGGAGGGGGCACCGCTCCCCGTTTCCCCTCAGGGGGCCCCCCAACGCGTGCCCCCCAAATTTCCCCTCAGGAGGGACCACGCCCCCCCCAAAAGGCCTCATGAACGTACGTGAGTTCCCCTCAGGTGGCACTTTATTTCTAGCATTTTATAAATATATAAAATATATAATAAGGGAACATTTGATGTTATCGATGATGAAAATAGTTGATGATATAGACCTTGGCATGCGTTGGTAAGTACAATGTCACGTGATGATGATTTCATGAATGAAGAAAAATAAGATGAATGCGGTGAAGAGGGTTTGTGTTTAAAATTTCGAGAATCAGTCATAAACATGATATATCAGGATCTGTGTATTGGTTGGCTACGAAACAAATATCATTCACGGGAATATGACATTACAGAAACGTTTATTTTGTACGTACTTACTAGATAATGTTAGATGTATGTTAAATATTGAAAACAGAGGAGTATCTTGCATCTCAATATTAGATATATGTTCATTAAATATAATTTATTAAATAATTAATATTTATTTATATATTAAGTGTTTAAATGACTGTCTGGTAATTCAAAGCGGCATATATTAAATATAAATGTAATGTATGGTATTACATTTCTGTGATACATGTCTGTGAAACTATAAAACATTACAGGAAACCTCTTTATCATATATATTTTATTTATATCATGAGTGTGTATGTACATGTTTATGAGGTTGTTTGAGTATTGTATGTAAATGTTCGCATTTATTGCGTTAAAAAATTAAGAAAATATGAATAGAAAAGGAAAATAAAGAATTATTTCAGTTAAAACTATATAAACTATATATGAGAAAAATCTGTTGTTTTTTTTATATACAGGAGGTTGACCTCCCCTCCTTCCCTTGAATTTCTGCTGACATTTTTTACTAAGTCCTTCATAAAATACATATTTAATTTTATTTTATGATTTTTTTTTTTTTTTTTTTGGCTAAGGAATTGGAAATATATGTAGCTTTTAAATGATCGTTATATGAAGCTAATATATGGTGGAATAGACAGTTTGATAATCGCATAAAAAATAATTTGGAATTTTTGTTTTTTCCAAATGTTGATCAATTTCCCGTTTGTTTTAAAGGATCCGAATTTATTTCTTGGATTAAACTTTGTGAATATCTTCCTCCAACTTTCTCTAACTCAATAAAAAAATTGAAATACCTATGGGCTTTTTTTTTTTTTTTTTTTTTTTTAAGGCAAAATTTTTCCTTTGAACTGTGCTTATTCGAGAAATACGCATAAACGTCATTCTTAATGTTATTTATGAATTACATTCCATGTTTGACTGGTCATACCGCGGTCACATTTGGAGACTTGAAAAACTAATAACATATTTGGAATCTGCTTATTATTTTCCATAAAAATATACAAAAAAAAAAAAAATCTTGAGGTGTTTTATATGCATCAACCAACCAGCGAAACAAACATACGAACAAAGATCTGTGTATATAAAGCTGTCTTTTGGAAGTTTGGTTTATTCTCACCAAACCCTTCGATGAAGATACACCTCGGACCTCTCTTGGGATCGTTACCCCATAACCTCGAAACCTTACTACAAATCTTCAGGTATTATTGCTCTTATTGTATTATGTTGTTATTATTATTATTGTTATTATTATTGTTACTAGTTATTTGTTTATAGTTTGTTACAGAAATAAAAGCCTGACTTTCCTCTTAGTAGTCTTTGCCCCTCAATTTTATTTCTGAAGACTTCTAGGGGATATGGATGCTGTTGGCAGAATATTGCGTCCCATTACACTGGACATTGAACCTACATCTCAAGATGCTCCCAGAGTCTTCAAGCACTGGAAATTTGTACTCACTCAATATATTTCTGCAATACCGGAGGAATCTCAAGACTTGTCTTTGGGGGTTCTGGCTGGATCTTTATCTCCAAACAATTTCGAACTGATTTCTGAGTGTCATACTTACGAAGCCGCTCTCCAGTCCTTGACCTCTATATTTGTGAAACCGCCTAGTGATGTTGTTGCTCGTACTCTCTCATGACTCAAAAGCAACTCCCTCAGGAATCTATTGATGAATATGCTAGAGAGTTACAGCGTCTGAGTATTGATTGTGCTTTTCGAGATGTAACTACTTCCACTTATAGGAATGAGTATATCAGAGATTCTTTTATATCCGGCCTAAAATCCCCCCATGTCAGAACGCGACTTTTGGAATTTCGTCAATTGACTCTCGAGATTGCAATTGATAAAGCTCGTGCACTGGAGCTAGCTCATCAAGATGCTATGACTTATGAAGCTCCCGGAAATCTTGCAGTAGTCTCTTCTCCCGTTCCACCTTCCTCCACTACCGGCCATGAAGATGTGGAAGCTGCAGCATTGGTCACTACTTCGCAAAAACGACCATGTTTTTTCTGTGGAAAAAGACCTACCCATGACCGGGCTGTTTGCCCTGCTCGAGGAGCCTTATGCTCTTCATGTCATAAAAGGGGTCATTTTGCGAGGGCTTGCAGATCTACCAATACCCCTGTATCAAGACCTGAGGTGGCTGCCTTCACCAAGGTTTACTCGTTCACGACATCTGCTTCAACTTTCCCTCCTGTATTACAATCCTCATCCTTGAGTATCACCATCTCGAACCATGAAGTTCGAGCTCTTATCGATACTGGTAGCTCAGAGAATTTTGTGTCCCATTGTCTTGTCTCTAGATTGAGCCTGCCTACAACTCCTTACGTGGGAACTATTGCAATGGCTTCCTCTTCGTGGACATCTTCTGTCTCTTCTTGTTGCCATATTCACTTTACTATCGATGACAGAGAGTATGATGAGCGTTTCCTCGTTATGCCCAACTGTTGTACTGATGTAATTCTGGGTATACCTTTTTTGAAGCAACATTCGTCCCTTAAACTCTCTTTTGGAGGAACTAAAAAACACTTGGAAGTTTGTGCTCTGGCTCCTTTTCAGATACTTCCCCCAAGAATCTTTGCCAACTTTTCTCCAGATTGTAGACCTATTGCTGTGAAATCTAGGAATTACAGTTCTTCTGACCTCTTATTTATTAAGGATGAGATACAACGACTGCTGTCTGAAGGAATTATCGAACCAAGCAATTCTCCCTGGCGTGCTCAGATTCATATTGTTAATCAAGGGCAAGGTAAAAAGAAAAAGAGAATGGTCATGGACTACTCTGCTACTATAAATCGCTACACCTATCTTGATGCTTATCCCCTCCCATCTCTGTATACTTTGGCCAACAAAATCACTTCTTATAAAGTATATAGCTCTGTGGATCTCAGAAGTGCTTACCACTGTGTACCTCTTTATTCTGATGACAAGCCTTTTACTGCTTTCGAAGCTGATGGAAAACTCTATCAATTCTGTCGCCTTAGTTTTGGCCTCACTAATGGTGTGTCCTGCTTTCAGAGGGTTATCGACGAGTTCATTAATGAACATGGATTAACTGATACATTCGCATATCTAGATGATGTGACTATTTGTGGTCGCACTCAAGAAGAACATGACCGGAATCTTTCTCGTTTTTTGGATTGTGCTAAACGTTTTAATATGACTTTTAGTCATGAGAAATGTCAATTTTCGCTCACTTCTATACGCATTCTCGGTTATGAGATATCATATGGGAAGCTTCGTCCTGACCCTTCACGTATGCAGCCACTTTTAGACCTCCCTATTCCATCCAACGCAAAATCGCTCTCCAGACTCTTGGGTCTTTTCGCATATTACTCACGCTGGATTCCTCGTTATTCTCATAAACTCCGACCTCTTATTAATGCTGTTTTCTCATTAACTACTCCAGAGATAGAGGCCATCTCTGTTCTGAAAAACGCAATCCTGAATGCAGTTCGCTCCCATGTTGATGACACTCTACCCTTCGTATTGGAAACGGATGCCTCTGACGAAGCTATCGCTGCTACCCTAAATCAGGGAGGCCGCCCTGTAGCCTTCTTCTCCCGATCTTTGTCCCCTTCGGAGAGGGGACATTGTTCTCTTGAAAAAGAGGAATACGCCATCATCGAGGCTATTCGACATTGAAGGCATTATTTGTTGCCTCGTCCGTTCACTTTAATTACTGACCAGAAATCCGTCTCGTTTATGCTCGACATGTCGCATAAGAGCAAGATTAAAAACGAGAAATTGGCACGTTGGAGGTTAGAACTTCTTCCATTAAAATTCGAGATTATACATCGTCCTGGAAGTCTTAACCAGGCTGTTGACGCCTTATCTAGACCTTTGTGTTCAGCTACTCACAGTACTGAGAGTCTTGCCTCACTTCATAGTAGATTGTGCCATCCCGGTGTTGCTCGTTTCTCGCATTATTTAAGAACTAGGAATATTCCCTTTCCTACTACCGAGATCCGGAATATTATATCATCTAGCCCTACCTGCTGTCGCCTAAAACCACAGTTCTATCGACCCGATGTTATCAATCTTATACATGCACTTCACCCATTCGATCGACTTAGTGTTGATTTCAAGGGCCCGCTTCCTTGTTCACCTGGGTCTCGCAATCGTTATCTTCTAGTGGTTATTGATGAGTACTCGCGATTTCCTTTCGCTTTTCCATGTTTGGATCTCTTATCTAAGACAGTTATCGATTGCTTCCCGTCTCTCTTTTCGATGTTCGGGACTCCTGGCTATGTCCACTCTGATAGAGGTACTGCTTTTATGTCGTCCTCTGTGAAGGATTTTCTTACCAGAAATGGAGTGGCCACCAGCCGTTCAACGCCTTATCATCCTACTGGTAATGGTCAGTGTGAACGTTACGTTGGTCTAATTTGGAAGACTATAACATTGGCTCTGGATTCACAAACGTTACCTCCTAGCTCCTGGGAAATAGTTTTGCCTCAGGCTCTCCATTCTCTAAGGACATTACTATGTACCGCTACTAATGCGACTCCTCATGAGCGCCTATTTTCTTTTCCTCGAAGGTCTTGCTCTGGATACAATCTCCCTACATGGCTTACCGCTCCTGGTAAGGTATTGCTGCGCAACTTTGTTCGTACCTCTGGGGAGCCGCTCGTTCAGGAGGTGGATTTACTGGAGGCTAATCCCTATTACGCTTTTGTGCGATACCCCAATGGTAGGGAAGATACTGTATCAGTGAGGGATTTAGCTCTCGGTGGGTCTCCTACTCAGCTCCACGATCTGCCGACCACCCTTTCACCTGATCTTTCTTCATCATCTCCTCCACAACAACATTCTATTACCCAGCCATCGGACTCTGCCACCCCGCAACTGCCCGAGCCTGCTGCGGTCGGAAGATCTTCCAGGATTTGCGGACCCCCTCAGAGACTTAAATACTCGTCTTTAGGCGGAGGTGATTGAGGTGTTTTATGTGCATCAACCAACCAGCGAAACAAACATACGAACAAAGATCTGTGTATATAAAGCTGTCTTTTGGAAGTTTGGTTTATTCTCACCAAACCCTTCGGTGAAGATACACCTCGGACCTCTCTTGGGATCGTTACCCCATAACCTCGAAACCTTACTACAAATCTTCAGGTATTATTGCTCTTATTGTATTATGTTGTTATTAGTATTGTTACTAGTTATTTGTTTATAGTCTGTTACAGAAATAAAAGCCTGACTTCCTCTTAGTAGTCTTTGCCCCTCATATCTTTTAAAATTTAAAAATTTATTTTATAGTTGCTTTATATCGCCAGATTCAAGGTCATTCAACAGGTGTCACTTGAAAAGTCTTTCTCAGGAGGAATAAACTGAGGAAAGAGATGTTTTGAGTGGTCATATCTCTGTAACCATTTGGAATTATAAAAAAACTAATTAAATATTTGGACTCTGCGTATTATCTTCTATAAATATATACCAAAAAAGTTTAAAAATTGAAAGAAAAAAAAAAATCCTTTGTCAGCGATAATACCAGCATATTCAAGATCATTCGACAGGTGTCACTTGAAAAGTCTTTTTCTCAGAAACCATTTGGAATTATGAAAAACTAATTACAGATTTGGAATCGGCATAGATTTTACTATAAAACTGATGAAAAAAAAGATTTAGGAATTACTTACCCCTCTAAAACAGTCTCCCTGAACACTTATTGTTGATTTTTAACAACATTCCACGATTGAGTGGTCATATCTCAGTAACCATTTGAAATTATTAAAAAATATTTACAAATTTCGAATCTGCAGAAATTTTGCTATAAAAATATTTCAAAAAAATTTAAAAGCTCAAAGTTTTATCGACAAAATTTTTCAAATCGTATCAAGGTCATTCGGCAGGTGTCACTTGAAAAGTCTTTTTCTCAGGACCCGTTTGGAATTATGAAAAACTAATTACGGATTTGGAATCGGCATAAATTTTACAACAAAACTGATGAAAAAAAAGTTTGCTTAGATTTTTCACCCCTAGAAAAGAAAAACCCTGCAATTCGAGGTTCCCCTTATACTTGAGATTTGTCTATCAGTATTTATATGAGTTCGAGTGTATGTTGAGGATTGTGTACATATGTAGGATATAGAAATATTTTATTATTATTAATATGAGAGAAAATAAATTTTAAAAAGTCAAAGCTTCAAAAAAATATAAAAAACGTAATATGAAATAAGATTAAAATGATTTATTAAAGTCATTGCTTGGAAAGAAATATGGAAAATGTAATGTGAAATACGTTTTTAAATAATTTAAAAAGTCATAGCTTGGAAAGAAACAGAAAATTTGATAAGTTTAATACAATAGCTTGAAGAAAACGGGATAACAATTCCAGAACATGTTTTGTTATCATGGGGGGGCTATTAAAGAAATAGAACCATGAGACGGAAAATATATAGTGTAATATAAGTCATATAATGTCTTTGCATATATAAAATTATTTTATTAATGGCTTATTATGTCATAAGAATTTTTATTTATAAATACATCAAGTATTGTTATAGATAAAGTTATGGATATTAAACACATTTGTTGCAGGTGCGATAAACACGTGGTAATGTTATATGGTAAATGTGGTTAGTCAAAACCATGAAATATCAGGATCACGTGGTTATGACTTCATAGAAACATGGTCTCCTTTATAACTTTAGTTATAGTGAGTTAAAGTAAATAGGCATGTAAATATGGTGAGTCCTAAACAGGAGATATCGGGAATTGGATATTGATTGGTTGAAACTACGTGGTCAATAGAAAATCTAAGGAAATAAAAACTCCGTGGTCGTGAAAAAATCATGATTGTGAATAAAACAACGTGGTTAGAAAACTAAGTTGGCGGATACCACGTGATCAGAAATCCAAGACCGTGTTTGGATGACGTCAAAGTGTCATTGATGGCTCATATAATCAGCAAAGTAATATAAGAATCAAAGTCATAAAGTATAAGATAAAGTCATATGTTAAATAAATGTTTGCTATGTAAAAAATTACAAAGTTATTTCGTAATAACTGTGTTTACATAATTTTTATATAACAGTGATAATAGAAATACGATAAAGTAAATTCGTATTTGAAGACAATAGTTATACAAAATTATATTAAATTATAATATAATTTCTTGGGTATTGTATGTAAATACTCGCATGTATTGCGTTAAAAAATTAAGAAAATATGAATCGAAAAGGAAAATAAAGAATTATCTCAGTTATAACTACATGGAGAAGGTTGTTAGTTTATAATATATTATGTGTGTTTGCATATGAGTAAGGAGTAGAAGAGTCCTTATTAGCATTAAATTATTCATATGTAAATACTACGTAATAACCACAAATACATAATTGTTATGCAACAACAGATGATTATTGTACAATCAGTAAAATAATAGCGGTTTCAAAGAACAGTGATAGAAGAATGATTATTTAATTATCGTGTAATAATTCCTCGAATAACATCGATTACATAATTGTTTTGTAAAGTTATTACGTAATAACTGTGATTATATAATTATTATGTAATTAAACATCCAAAATAATCGAATATGTAGCGTGATTATATAACTGATATATAAAGTTATCACGTAATCATTCGAAATAATCGACGACGTAAGTGTAATTATCAGTGATTATTTAATTATCATGTAAAAATTCCTCGAATAACATATCGATTACATAATTGTTATGTAAAGCTATTAAGTAATAACTGTGATTATATAATTATTATGTAATTAAACAAAGGAAATAATCGAATATGTAAGCGTGATTATATAAATGATATGTAAAGTTATCACGTAAACATTCGAAATAACCGACGACGTAAGTGTAATTATATATTCAATATAGTAATATCAGTTTCAAAGGGAAAAAGTTGCGCATGAATAGAACAATTCGCTCATTCTAAGATATGATCCAGTTGGTGTAGTGGTAGTGTGATGAAATTCAAATCAGAAGGATGAGATTTCGAATCCTGGTCTCACAATAGTTTTAAGTTCGCATCCTTTCCTTGAATATTGGAGAAAGTTTGATTTTCACTCAATTGATGACGCTGCGGTAAAAAAAACATGGCGGCAGAATTCAAAATCAAATCCAAGATGACAGAAACCACGTGGTTAAGAAAAATATTGTGGAAAAAAGTTAAAATCAAATTTAAAATGGAGGACCCCACGTGGCCAAGAAAAAAAATGGCGATAAAATTAAATTCAAGATGGCGGAAACCATCTGAGAAAATCTACGGAGATGAAAACCATGTGTTCGAAAAATCCAATATGTCGGACAAATTCAAGATGACGGACACCAAATCCAAGATGACGGAAATATCTAAAATGGCGGACAAAAATCACGTGTACAAAAAAATCTACTAAAATGTAAACCACGTGGTCAGGAAAAAAGGCGGATGGATGACGTTAGAGTCTCGTGATGGCCCCATGCCATGACGTCACAGGGTAATATCTGTGTGTGTGTGTGTGTGTGTGTGTGTGTGTGTGTGTGTGTGTGTGCGCGCGCGCGCTCGCATGCGCAAGTAACGTCATCACCAAGAGTGCCTGCATCCTGATTGATCATGGATGTATCCGGTTGTAGCCAATAAGGCATCGGATGTAGCCGGATGTTGCCGAATGTGGTGCCGGATGATTCCTCACCCTCACTGCCAGCTGTCCCTCCCCTCGACCCTCAGTGCCATCTGTCGCTGGTACTACACTCCCCTCATGCAGTGGGCGTGGCCTAACCAAGGGTACCGCGTGCTAGAAGTTGCTAGAAATGGTACACAGGAAAGCATGAGTAAGGCCCTGGCACTAGCAATACTGGATTATGAGTGCCAAATAAGGGATAGCACATGCTTGAAGGCACTGACCGTGGGAAAAAAGGTCAAAAAGAGCCGGAGCTAAAGGGATTAAGTGACAAAAGGGGCGGGGCTTAACTGGAAGTGACAATAAATACAACAAAGGTAAACCACAAAATCGCAAAAGTAAACAAAACAAAAAACGCAACAATAACTCACGAAAAAGCGTAGGGTCAATTTCACCTCACACTCCCTCTCGTTTCCCTCATTTGGCATTGATACTACCCTCTCGTTTTCCCTTACTTGACACTGGTACTCCCCTCTTTTTCCTCTCATTTGGCACTAGCCTCAAAAGTGTCCCCCTACAAAATATATATATATATATATATATATATATATATATATATATATATATATATATATATATATATATATATATATATATATATATATATATATATATATATATATATAATTGAAACAAATATTAATAAAAAAAAAAGATAAAAATCTGTTGCATATTTTGCTTGAAAAAGGAAAATATATATATCCGACGTTTAGCACGTATTGTGGAGCAACGATTTGAAGCGTTGAACAGTAAACATGATGCATAGTGGCTCGCTTCCATTCCGATGATCTTCAAGAGTTCGTTTCATTCCGAACAGAAATCGTTTCGGGTAGAGTACAAACTAAATATGTGACGTCAGAGATTCACTTCAGAGACGATAAATAAGAGGTTAGTAGTACACTTTCAATTTCGAGTATAAATATGCTGTAGCCTTGACGTTGAAGCTGTACATTACACACACCATCATTCAATTAGCAAGGAAAATTCAATTCAAGTTTTAGTGTACTTATTTTGAATCTCCTACAGGTTTTTGGAAAAGTCAATAGGTTTCTCTGCTGCTCTGTCTATAGGGGATATAAGGTTTATCATTGGTAAATCTAAAGGAAATTCATTTTTAATCACTAAGCAGAATCTGCTTACAAAAATACAACAGTCGTGTTTATTTTTTCATAGGAACCTATGATTTGATTGTATATGGTCCTATAATATTATATTGGTTTTATCACAGGACCTTATCAAGATCTATAGTTGGTTGCTACAATTTCTTGCAATTGCAAGAAATTGTCTCAGGAAAGATAACATAAGGGTCGAAGAGTTATAATTGGACTGAATAAGCGCGAACACACAACACACACACACACACACACACACACACATACACATATATATATATATATATATATATATATATATATATATATATATATATATATATATATATATATATATATATATAGGTAATAATATACTTATATTAAACAAAACTATTAACGTAATTGAAATTTCGCTAATAGATAGCCAAGATATTATAACCTTTATATATATATATATATATATATATATATATATATATATATATATATATATATATATATATATATATATATATATATATATATATATATATATATATAGGGATGGAGTGAAGTATCGGTATCGGTATCGGTATCGGCAAGTATCGGCATATTTTCAATACTATATCGGTATCGGTATATAAAATATATTTATATATATCGGTATCGGTATCGGCAAAATTTTTGGATAAGAGTAAAGTATCGGTATCGATATCGGTATCGGTATAGTATCGGTATATTTTATAAATCGGTATCGGTATATAAAAAATTTTTAGGTATCGGTATCGGTATCGGTAAAAATTTTGGTATCGCTCATCCCTAATATATATATATATATATATATATATAATATATATATATATATATATATATATATATATATATATATATATATATATATATATATATATATATATATATATATATATATATATATATATATATATATATATATATATATATATATAAGAAAGTGTGTGTGTGTATGTATATGTGTGTGTGTGTGTGTGTGTGTGTGTGTGTGTATCCTAAAGTCGGCAAATTCCATATGCCAACAAATTTCTACCAGAAAAGAAATCTCGAAATCGTGTGAGTTCCACTACACAGCGTTTGAGGGTGTGCAAATTAAAGGAAGTCTGGAAAACATAAAAAGGGGAGTTTACCCCAAATCTTACCAGTAGACCAGAACTAAGAATGAGCATAACGACTAAGTCTTAAGTCAGAGACTTAGAAAAAGAAAGGGTGAGATTGTGTAGAAAAGCATGTTGCACTTTAACTTCTCGCATGAGGAAATTTAAGACGGGAGAGTCAGAAGAGCAGTTTCAGTTTAGAGAGGGAGTGACACAACAATTTTACAGGTAAAAGATATTGTGAACAGTTAGTAAGAGTGAAAGTGGTGAGAAAAAGAATAACTAAATAATTCACCATTTCTAGAAGAACTGTATGAGTAGAAACATTCCAGATGTGTGACACATGCTTCTTGCAGAGGCGAACTTCACCCTAATACAGAGAAAGCAACAGTGGTGGGAAAAAGAAATTCCGAAGGCACAACAGAACAGTCAACATCTTCGAAGCTTCTTTAAAAAAAAACAAGTGATGTGATCCTTCGAAGAGAGATCACGAGAGAAAAAAAGAAATATTAGGAATGAGAAGTTTGGGCTATGGGTTTCAGAGATGTCAAAGTTGTATGGAAGGTTTTGTGAAGTATAGAGATGGAGGAATATATATATATATATATATATATATATATATATATATATATATATATATATATATATATATATATATATATATATATATATATATATATATATATATATATATATATATATATATATATATATATATATATATATATATATATATATATATATATATATATATATATATATATATATATATATATATATATATATATATATATATATATATATATATATATATATATATATATATATATATATATATATATATATATATATATATATATATATATATATATATATATATAGTTCTTGTTTAGTTTTCACGGTGAAAGGTTGTTTGTATATTCTCCGTGTTGTGTTTGTGTTTTATTTTTTTACCTTATTCGTTTTAATTTGTGTTTTAGTGTATCCGTGTTTTTAAATGTTTATAATTAGTTGTTTATCTACCGTGCAAATTTGTTTTATCAATTTTTCGTGTTTTAAAATTTAATATCTACAGTGGTATAATTTTCAACGGGTTCAACTATTGATTGATAAAATTTAAGATAAGTTTTTAATGAATATTTCGTTTTAAATAGAAATAGTTTTATAGTTATATAGTTCCAGAGTTAATTTTTAACTTCAATAATCTTGTGCTTCTGCTACTGTTCTCCTAATAGAACAGATTTTTCTACCTTTTTTGAGTACCTAACTACTTCTCACGAGACTGTTACATCTTCGCATCCAAATACTGAGGTCCTCTATTTAGGGGATTTCAACGTACACAACACTGAATGGTTAGGCTCCTCTCATACCGATTCAGGGGGAGAGGAGGCCGAATCATTCAGCATTTTCAACGATCTGGAGCAACTGATTAAAGAACCAACACACATTCCAGATCGTCCCAACCAATTCTTGAACACTCTTGATTTATGCTTCACTACTAGTCCTTCTCTCTATAAATATGCTATCTTCGCACCTATTGGTAACTCCGACCACAATCTAATTTGTCTTAATTTTCATGCTTTCTCTCCAACTGCTCCACCCTGCCCTAAGCGTATCTTCTGGCACTTTGATCATGGCTGACTGGGGGCTTTGCGTTGCTTCTACGCTAACTATTCCTGGAGTGACTGCTTTGTCTCTGAAGACACTTCGGTCTTTGCCGATAAGGTGGGGGCCGTAATCGTTGATGGGATGAGCAGGTTCATTCCTTCTTCAACTAAATCTTTCTCTCCTCAAAATCCATGGTTCGATCGTGCTTGTTCTCGTGCCATTCAGGCTAGAGACATTGCGTATCGAGAGTGGAAAAATTCTCCTTCTCCTATCACTCTTGCTAATTTTCATTCAGCTCGGAATCGTTGCAGGGATATTCTTCGACGAGCAAAGCAGACTTTCACCAAACGAAGGTGTGCTGAGCTCCTAAATTCTCCTACTGAAAAATCTTTCTGGCCTCTTGCCAAAAACATCTCCAACAATTTCTGTAAATCTTCCTTTCCTCCTCTTGTTCGCTCTAATGGCTTTGTTGCTAACACTCCAACTGAAAAGGCTAATCTCTTTGGTCTCCTATTCTCCTCTAATTCTACCCTGGACGACTCCGGCAATCCTCCTCCTACTTCTTCTCCCTCAGATGTCCCATGCCTTTACCTGTGATTTCATTTGACCAGGTGCATGGGCTTCTGAAGTCTATGAACGTTAGGAAGGCAAGCGGCCTCAACTTTTCTCTCTACTACTACTTTCCCTCAGTGTTGGAAGCGCGCATTAGTCCAACCTATTCCGAAGAAAGGTAGCCGCTCTGATCCTTCTAACTATCGCCCTATAGCTCTCACTTGTATTCTGTCTAAGATCTTTGAAACCCTTCTTAACTCTCACTTCTTAGATCATCTGGAATCTCATTCCCTTCTTTCTGATCATCAGTATGGCTTTCGACGTTTGAGGTCTACTGGTGATATACTTTCCTATCTCACAGATCTATGATCTTCTGCCCTTAGGGACCATGGGGAGACTTGCGTGGTGGCGCTTGACATATCTAAGGCGTTTGACCGGGTATGGCATGCGTCACTGCTTTCCAAGCTCCCCTCCTTTGGGTTTCCTCCTTCTCTTTGATTACTTATGTCTAGTTTTCTTTCTAATCGTTCCATTTCTGCTGTTGTTGATGGAGCGACTTCTTCTTCCTTTCCTGTCAATAGTGGTGTTCCTCAGGGCTCTGTCTTGTCTCCTACTCTATTCTTACTTTTCATTAATGATCTTCTCAGCTGTTCATCTAACCCTATACATTCATATGCTGATGACTCAACCATCCATTCCTCTACTCATTTTAAATCTGTTCCTTCCCTTGCATCTAGAGTTGCTTCTCGTCTTCATCTTTCCGATTCCATTCTTGCAGATCTGGATAGAATTTCCCAGTGGGGCCGTCTCAACCTTGTGAAATTCAACTCTTTAAAAACTCAAACCCTCTCAAAGACACTTCCTAACTTTTTTATTTCTTTCGATGGTTCTCCCGTCTCTCCTGTTGACAATATAAACATCCTTGGCCTTCACATAAAAAAAAAATGTCTTGGAAACCTCATATCACAATGGTTGATAGGGCGGTTTCAAAGAAGCTGGGAGTTCTGTTTAGACTGCGAGAATTTTTTTCCTTCGCAGTTACTCCAATTATACAAGGGTCTCATCCGCCCTTGTATGGAGTACTGCTCTCATATCTGGGGTGACTCAGGTTTCACCTGTCTTTTGGATAGGGTTGAGTCAAAGGCTAAAAGACTTATAAACTGTCAAGCTCTTTCTAATTCTCTTGACTCTTTATCTTTGCGACGTGATGTTGGTGCCTTGTCTCTTTTCTATAGGTACTACAGCGGCAAATGCTCGAAGGAACTATCCACCAGTGTACCTCCACCTTTATGGCGTCCTCTCAGCACAAGGGGTGCAATGTCCGCGCATCTTTTGCGTGGACATAGACAACTCCAGGCTTGTCCGCTGTGGTGCCTCTTTCTTTCCTGCCACCTCTGTTTTTTGGAACTCTCTTCCATCTTCTGTATTTCCTTCCGCATTTAATCTCAATTTCTTTAAAACCCGCGTCTGCGCCCACCTAAGAAATTTGCGTTAGGTGGGTACTGTAAGGGTGGTTTTCATTTTTTGAATTTTGTGTTCTTTACTTTCATTTTTGTTCTTTTAACACCCCCTCCTTGAATAGGGCTTTGCCCATGAGTGGTGGTGATTTTATAAAAAAAAAAAAAAAAAAGATATATATATATATATATATATATATATATATATATATAATATATATATATATATATATATATATATATATATATATATATATATATATATATATATATATATATATTATATATATAATATATATATATATATATATATATATATATATATATATATATATATATATATATATAAGACTGCACTTTAGCCACCTTAAATATCTCAAAAACTACTAAACGTACATTAAAATGGATAAAAAATTTTGGAATCCTTGAAGAAAATTATAAAAGATATGAAAATAAGTTTAAAAAAAATAAAAATTTCTTTGTGTACGACAATTGAGTAAAATTCCGGCATTATTATTATTATTATTATTATTTAGTTTTATAATGAACCCCTTTCGACTTATTTAACCTGAAGACCGGCGTTGCCGTAGTATACAGGCCTAACCTTTTGCTGAACCGTTGCCGTAAGATCATACCTACTGCCATATAACATATTTAAAATGTTTTAAAAAATTTTCTTACTTAATCGCAAAATTCATCCTACTGCAAATTTGAGAAATTTAACCGAGAAAAAGACGCTACCAGACGTACGATGTCTCCATCGCATCAAAAAACTATAAATTACGTAGTTATTAAAATTAATATTTTTTTTTTTTTAATTCCCAATTTTCCCTTATCACAATTCTTCAAGGATTCCAAAAATGTTATCCTTTTTAACGTACGTTAAGTAGTTTTTTAGATATTTAAGGAGGTTAAACTGCAGTCTGGCCATATATAAGATATACGAGTATATATATATATATATATATAATATATATATATATATATATATATATATATATATATATATATATATATATATATATATATACCTGGCATATATATATATATATATATATATGATATATATATATATAGCACCCCAGTATACTATGCCATCCGTAAGGCTCAAACGGTGGGGTGATTGACTCACGTGCTTGAAGGGCGCCGGTTCGATTATTCTTTGAAAATATATAGCATTATATTACATAGAAAGGTTACTCTTCTTCGAATACGGCAATGTCCGTGAGATGTAAACTTATATATATATATATATATATATATATATATATATATATATATATATATATATATATATATATATATATATATATATATATATATATATATATATATATATATATATATATATATATATATATATATATATATATATATATATATATATATATATATATACACACAAAAGGACACACATACATAACCTTTTAAAATCACAATGGCAAACGAAAAACTCCCTCTTACAAGCTTGGAAGGGCAGCTTCCAAACATAGCTACCATAACCCCTTCCAACATCACCACTTGGGAGTTGGTAGCCTCCGGTGATGAGGTTGGTGCCACCAAGACCTTGAAGCCGACTTGCCCTGGTGCACGGTCTTCTTTTTTATTAACTTCTGCATCATTCGCGATCTTTTTTCTAATTTTCACTTTGTCGAACACCACCTCTCTTCTTCTAGACCTCATCTCTTGTTCCTAACCCTGTTCTGTCTCTCCTACTGCCTTCTATCCTCAATTTTCTTCCAAAGGCGGATGTTGCGCATATGTGAGCAACGATGTTGTCTGTTCTCGTGTCTCAAATTTAAAGTCTTTTGAATTCTCTACTTTTATGGCATAAACTTTCCTGCAACTCTACAAATAAATTCATTTGTTCTGTAAACTGATCTCCTAACTCTACAGACTATCCAGAATTCTTTGATAATCTTAACTCCAAAAAAAGAAAACATTCTCTCTTCTTCTCCTTTCTCCGAAATCATCATTTTAGGTGATTTTAATGTTCACCACCGCCAATGGTTTTCATCTAGTTCTCATGATCCAGCTGGTGAACTCGTCTACCAATTTTCTACCTAGAAAAACCTCGAGCAGTTGGTGCATCTCCCTACCCGTATCCCTGACCATCTTGGTGATGAACCCAACATACTAGATCTTTTCCTAACTTACTTTCCTTCTCCTTACACTGTTAAACTCTTTCCTCCTCTGGGTTCATCCGATCACCTTCTTATCTCTGTATCTTGTCCTGTTTCTTCAAGTCTTTCGCAAGAACGGCCCCAGACTTCTGCGAGGAGACGTTTCTGTCATTACGGCGCCACTAACTGGTTTGACTTGTGGTTTTACTTTCTCTTATTTTCCTTGGAATGATTACCGTTTCCGTGGGAGGGGTCCCTCTGAGTGTGCAGAGCGCATAATCGAGGTAATTCTCTCTGGCATGGAGGCGTACATTCCATATTCTTTCACTTCTACTAAACCTAACAAACCTTGGTTTAACCCTACTTGTTCTCATGCTATCCGCCGTAGAGATGCTGTCTTTAGAGATTGCCGTCGTCTTCAAACCCAGAAACTCACGCAACTTGTATTTCATTCCGGAATCGTGCAAAATATAGTCTTCGTGACACTGAAAACTTACTTCTCCGTAGAAAATGTAATAATCTTTCTGGTTCTTCTTCTTTACGCCCATTTTGGCATTTTTTCAAAAAATGTCAACTCTAACTTTGCTTCTTCCTTTTTCCACCATTAGTATCTTTCGACTGTACAACTGCCGTTTTACCTTTCTCTAAAGCTGAACTCTTCACTCAAACATTTGCCTCTAACTCAACCTTAGGCGATTCCGGAGCTTTTCCTACTCCTTCAATCTCCTCCAACTCATTTATGACTAAAATTGTAATTTCTTCTAAAGACATCATTTCTACTCTCTCTCTGAGCTTAACACTAAGAATGCTTACGGTCCTGATGGTATTACTCCTTTGGTTCTCAAAACTTGCGCTTCCGAGCTTTCACCCTGCCTTGGTAAACTATTTCGTCTGTCTTTCTACCTCAAATTTTCCTTCATGTTGGAAAAGTGCGCTCATTCACCTGTGCCGAAAAAGGGGGGCCCTTCTCAACCCTCCAACTATCGTCCTATTTCTTTAACTTCGCTTTTCTAAAGTTTTCGAATCTATCCTTAACAGGAAGATATGGAAACATCTCAATTTTTCTAACCATATCTCTGATCGCCATATGGCTTTCTTAAGAAACGCTCTACTGGTGATCTTCTTTCCCTTCTCTCTGACTCTTGGTCTTCCATTCTTTGTCATTTCGGTGAATCTTTTGCTGTTGCGCTAGACATATCCAAAGCTTTCGATAGAGCCTGGAACAAAGCTTTGATTTCCAAACTTTCCTCTTTCGGTGTATTTCCTTGACTCTGTGGCCTTCTCTCTGATTTCCTTTCTGGTCGTTGTATAACAGCTGTTGTAGACAGCCACCGTTCATCCTTTAAATCTATTAATAATTGTGTTCCTCAAGGTTTTGTCCTATCCCCAACACTTTTTCTACTTTTAATTAATGACCTTCTGTCTGTTACTTCATTTCCTATCCACTCTTATGCCGATGACCCCACTCAGCATTATTCCTTTCAATTTGAAAGTCACCCCTCCCAACAGCAATTAATAGATGCAAGGAAGGTAGCCTTGGAGCAATTGACCTTTGATCTTTCTCGTATTTCAAATTAGGGCAGAGAAAACATGGTCGTTTTTAATGCCTCAAAAACTTAATTTCTCCATCTTTCTACGCGACACAATCTTCCCCACAACTATGATATCTTCTTTGAAAACACAGCTCAAGTCTTCATCTCTCCTTAATATTCTCGGTGTTTCTTTCTCTAAATCACATTATTTCTTCACTAAACCCCAGTTGCTCGCTCTGTATAGAGGTGTTGTTCTCCCTTGTATGGAGTATGAGTCACACATCTGGGGTGGTTCCACTCATACAGTTTTCCTTGAGAAGGTGGTGTCTACGGCTTTCGTCTTATCAACTCTTCTGATCTCACTAATTCTCTACAGTCTCTTTCTGGCTTCGAACTGTTACGTCACTCTCTCTATTCTATCGCTATTACAATGAACACTGCTTTTGTGAACTCTACTGTCGCATACCCCCTCCATTAAGGGCTCGTGCGAAACACGCCTCTCTACACACTCTCATCCTTTCTGTGTCCAACTCTCCAACCCCAGACTTAACCGCTATGCTCAATCATACATGTACTGTACTGGTAAAGTCTGGAACATACTACTTTCATCTATTTTTCCAACTTCCTATAACTTACAAACCTTTTAACGCTGTGTATCGGGACAGGTCGGCCTTTTATATTGACCCAATTTCTGGATCGATCCCTAACACTGGTGGAAACTTGGTAGTCCTCTGGCCTTTGCCCACCAGAGGTAATATATATATATATATATATATATATATATATATATATATAAATATATATATATATATATATTATATATATATATATATATATATATATATATATATATTTCTTCTGATGGAAAAGGACAAAGATCTACAATTTTCCATCAGAATTGGAGTACAACAGAATTAGGAACCGATTAAATACCGACACATCCCGATACACGGCATTTAAAAGTGTGCAAGTCAAAGGAATTATAGAAAACAGATAAATTTTGTTTATTCCAGACTTTTACAGTAGAGTACATGTAAGACTTAGTATTGTAGTAAAGACGGACAGAGAAAGGATGAGACTGTGTAGAAAGAGGTGGCGCACGAGCACCTCTCAATGGAGAAAGTATGCAACGTGAGTGTCCAGTTGTTGTATTGGCGATAGTATAGGGAAAGTAAAGCAAAATTCCCCCGGGCAAAAAGAGATTTAGAGAGTTTGTTAGAGCAAAAAATTTCATAAGCCGAAAAGCACTAGACTCCACTTTCTCGAGAAGAGCTGTATGTAAGGATCCACTCCAGATGTGTGAACCGTATTTCACACAGAAGAGAACAATATCACTATAAAGGGAATGCAACTGGTGTGTCGTAAAGAAATCACGAAGTCGCCTCAGAACATCCAACCTCTTAGAAGCTTGTTTAGAAAGGGAAGTAATAAGACCCTTCCAAGAAAGATCACGAGAAAAAAAAACGTCAAGAATATTGAGGACAGAGGAAGGTTTGAGCCTTTTTTTTAAAGTCATAGTTGTGTCGAGTAGAGAGATGGAGAAATTGAGTTTCCGAGGGATTGAAAACGACCATGTTTTCTCTGCCCCAACTTGAAATACGAGAAAGACCAGAGGTCAGTTGCTCCAAGGCCACCCTTCTTGGGTCAACTAACTGCTTTTTGAAGTGGTGTCTTTCAAAGTGAAAGGAGTACTGAAGGGTAGAGTCATCAACAAATTAGTGTATAGGTGATAATAGAGAAAAGGTCTTTAATTAAAAGTGGAAAAAAGTTGTGATAGGACAGATCCTTGAGGATCACCACTATTTATAGATTTAAAGGAGGAACGCTGACTGTCTACAACAACTGTTATAGAACAACCAGAATGGAAATCAAAGTGAAGGATAGATTCTGAAAGAGGGAAATTTGCAAATCAAAGCTTTGTGCCAGACTCCACGAAGGGCTTTCGATATATCTGGCGCTACAGTGAAAAATTTACCGAAGGGAAAGAAGAAAAGCCATACTGGCGATCTGAGATAAGATTTGAAGAATTGAGGTGTTTCCAAATCTTGCCAAGAATAGATTCGAAAAGTTTAGAAAGATTGAAAATTGAAGTAATATAATGACAGTTCGAGGGTTGAAAGGGATCCCTCTTCTTCGGCAAACGTTGAATTTACGAACGTTTCCAGCAATAAATGAAGGTCGAAGTAGAGATGGAGACGAAATAGTTTACCAAGGCAGGGTTCAAGCTCAGAAAAACAAGTTTTGAGAACCAAAGGAGGAATACCATTAGGGCCAAACGCCTTCTTA
Source organism: Armadillidium nasatum (assembly GCA_009176605.1). Lineage (NCBI taxonomy): Eukaryota > Metazoa > Arthropoda > Malacostraca > Isopoda > Armadillidiidae > Armadillidium > Armadillidium nasatum. The sequence goes on from SEYY01019651.1 coordinate 57,005, forward strand.
GTGTAAAACTCAGATGAAGCAGAAATTACATCTTTAGAAGAAATTACAATATCAGGAGTACATGAGTAGGAGGGGATTGAAGGAGGAGGTATAGCTCCGGACTCGTTTAAGGTATAATTAGAGGCAAAAGTTTGAGCGAAGAGTTCAGCTTCAGTAGAAGGTAAAACAACAGTGTTGCCATCAAAAGATACTAGAGGAGGGAAAGAGGGAGAAACAAAGTTTGAGTTGACATTATTTGAAAAATGAAGGAAAAGGCGTGAGGAAGAGGAAAAAGAAAGATTATTGCATTTGCGAAAGAGAAATGTTTTTTTTGGTGTCACGAAAAATAGATCTTTTACGATTCCTGAAGACTACAGTAATCCCTGAAGGCAGCATCCCTTCTGCGGATAGCACGATAACCAAGGCTTGTTATTTTTAGCTGAAAGGAAAGAATATGGAATGTACGCCTCCATGCCAAAGTGAAACACCTCGGATACGAGCTCTGTACACTCTGTAGTGAAATAAAGATAACCTGGGGGAAAATCCAAAGGAAACTAACAGCAAAAAATATAAGATTTTTAATTAATGAAATTCTCAAAAATATAGAGCCTTTCTTCCTTTGGTGCTAGAGTTCCGAATTGTAGGAAAAACTTCTAGATGACAGTGCAGTTTTCCCTTCACCCAGTTATTCGCCACCAGTCAAAACTAAATATGAAAAATGAACAATTTAGCGAATGGAAAAAACGTAAACGTTTTTAAGTTTTATAAAAACAAACTTTAAATTCCAACATCTTTCGGCCAATATTATAAATTTAAATATACGACTCTAGCACGAATGAAGTTAATATGCCAAAGCTTAAATTGTTAAATTAGTTTTTATAAGTTTCGACCTTTATTTTGAATTCAGACTTAAAGGTGCCAGGAATATAATATTAAAATTATAAATATAACTTTGTTTAGCGCACAAGCACCGATTGCACGAAAACATACCTTTAAGTTATAAATAATACCTTCTTGGTCTGTCAGATGTTTGTAGACGAGCCAGATGTCATTGCTGATGAGAGTTGAGCCATCTGTATTCATAGCTTCCCGTTAGCCTGCAGAAGGATGGCTACCGAATTCTTAAAATTAAATCAGCATCATTGAACTAAAGAAAAAGTTCTTGAAAAGATTAAAAATATTTACAGATTAGTTTTAAATTATTTACAAGTTCTCAAAGAACTTCACTGAACCTTGTTACTATTTTTTAAACAAGTGAAAGCTTTTTAGAAGCGATTTTTGTAACTGAGCTCCTCGATGCTTTATGAAGAAGTGATAATTTTCAACCTATTTTTGATTGCTATTTACTTGGTTTGTTTTCGCACACCTGTGCGCTAAATATAAAAATTTCGCAGCACCAAAATATCAATATATACAAATTTACAAATATTTTGCCTTTTTATAAAAGAAAAAGGGAAATTTCCCAACAGTGGAGGACAGGAATTAAATTTCCTTTAAAAAGAAAATTTAAAAGATGAAATTTTCCGGTGAGAAAAATTTCCAAAAATAAATAAATTTGAATGCTTACTTTAAGCCAGATCACTTTTGTACAGTTGTTTAGTTTTTTCAGTACTGACGATGGCAGCTTTTCTAACATTCTTTTTCTTTGAATCTGCTTTGAGATTTAATTCTTGACTATCTAATTTTTCTAGGGAATCTGAATCAATTTGTGGAGTAGTTTCTGCAACACTAAGTAATGGAATTAATGATGATACATGTCTTTTTACTAGTTCTTTCGTCTTACCTTTTAAAATTTTAGCTCCTGTTACTTCATCTTTTATGTTGGTCTGTACTTCTTTTACTATTCCCATTGGGTACTCTGAAGATTTCAAAAACTTTTCTTTAAGAAGCACCAAATCACCTACTTTCAATTTATTATGTAATTTAGGTTTGTATCTTCCGCTTTTGTTAGTAGCTTGAACAATTAATGTCGTTAAAAACTCCTCATTATAAATATTAATTAAATTCTCCCTAACTTTTCTAAGTTTAGAAAAAAATTTTTTTTACCTTGGTAACCGGATCCTAGTCCCAACTTTCATCTATAATTGCCTGAAGATCTGGTATTACATTAACTGATGGAAGAGCATAACCTTTCAACAGTTGTTCTGGTGTGATCGGATCAGGAATATCAGGATCATCATTTGTTAGAGCATCCTTAAAGGCTATAGGTCTTTTGTTAATAATGCTATTAATATGAGAAATGGTAAATTCAAAATCAACATAATTTAAAATATTATTTCCTATAGAACCATATATAACTCTTTTTGAAATTTTTACACAACTTTCTACTAATGACCCTAATGAACTAACTATTACCTTTAAAATATTGTTCAAATACAGGAGACTTTATATTTTGTTCAGAAAAATAATTCTGAGTTTCTGAATCTTTAAGAAAATCTGTTATAATATTTAAGGCCCTAACGATTTGACTTCCTAAGTCTGAACCTACATATTCTGGGATTCCATATTCAAATATATGCATTTGAAGAGCTCTTAAAAAGTTATTTACAGTTAAATCTCTACAAATCTTCAAATTTATAGCTCTGCTCCAAAGGCAAGTTATGCATAAAATATAAACTTTTGTTCTTTTGTTATCAGACTTAACATTATAAGGCCCAAAATAATCCAGAAAAATATATCTAAAAGGAATAGAGGGAGGGTTTATACGGAAATCTCTATAAGGACTTTGATTCAATTTAATTACTTGGGAATTCAATCTCTTACAAATTACACATTCTCTTTTTATTTTCTTAACTAGAGAAAATAGTTGTGGAACCAAAAATTTTTTACGTAATTCTGACATTAACGTATAATAACTAGCATGTGCTAGCTTTTTATGCAAGTCCATTATTATTAATTTAGTGAGGGTACTCTTTTTTGAGAGCAAAATAGGAAAGTAGTTCCTATTTTTGTCCTTACCTCTACTGCATTTGCTTTTAACTCTCAGTATATGGTCTTCATCTGGAAAAATGTTTAATTGAGCAATTAGATTAGGCATTATGACATACTGTTTTTCATTTGGATGAAAAGTACTTAAAACATTCTGGAAAATATATAGCTTGATCTTTCTTGATTAAGTTATTACAAGCTTTTACAAAGAAATTTTCATCAGTATCACATTCATCATTTTTACAATGACCTACTTTAGATTTTAAAATATTTATAAACTTTAAAATATATTTGTGGACATTTACCAATTTTTGAAAGCTTGAAAACCTTTCAAGAGGAACTAAATGTTCCAGCGATTCATTTCCATCCTCCACTACAGTAACTAACTGTGAAGTATTTATTGAAGGCGAATTCAAATTTGGATTTGGAATCACAATTCTTTGGAAGATCTTCACCCAAACTCATCGACTCTTTCCTAGATAAAAATTCAGGTCCTGAGAAGTAATTAGTTTTACATAGCTGTTTGTAGCTGCAAGGTCCAGTAACAGCATCACTCGGGTTATCGAAACCTGAATTGAATGCAAATGTTTTAGGAAATGTCTCACAATTTTTATTTAAAAGGTTAAGTCTATTTGCTATAAAAACAGTTCTTTTCTGCTGTGTTTTTCCTAATTTATTAATATGTGCATTTATCCAGTTTAAAGAAACCATACTATCAGTATAAAGATGTAACTCGCAAATATCTATAGGATACACAGAACTTGGACCTCTCAAGTCATTATAAATATCTATTAAACATTCTGCTCCTAACACAATAGCTTGAAACTCCAAATTTGGAATTCCTTTACCTTCTAACTGTTTATTAATGATTCTATTTTAAGTCATTAAAAAACTAACTTCATGAGTAGAAAGATCTTGAATATAAACTACTGTTCCATAAATTGCTTTACTACTATCAGTAAAACCTACCAATCTTCATTCTCTTTTCCCTATGAATCTTTTTACATGTACCTGGGGAGAAGAATTTACCTGTCTGGAAATATTTCACCACTCACGTACTTGTTCTGGCGATAACTTGGAGTCCCATCCAATGTCTTTCTTTATTTGAAGTTCATGAAGGTAAAGTCTAGCTCTGTTTAATAATGGGGCATTAATTAAAATTAAATATCAACAGAAAATTATTCTAAGCGTTCAAAGAATGGGACCGTTTTCCACTAGATCTACAGCTAATGGGGCAAAGAGAAGGGAAGCTATAAAAAAGGCAGAGAACGTTCCCTATCGGTATAAAAAAATATGGGGGCAAAAAAAAGGTCTAAGCTCGTCCAGGGTCCCAAAACCAAATAAACTCACTAAACGTAAGATTACCAGGGCGTGCAAAAAGATGTAATTTTGGGTCCGACAGCAAATAAAAAAATAAATAAATGCCTTAAGTCGGACCCTACTAGAAACTCACGTCGGTGAGTGTTAATGCCTGACGAGAAAACCTGTGCTCTTATGCAAGGTTATTAAGCAAATTTTACGTTAAAGGGAAGCTTGCGAGCAAACAAAGGGATAACTAGCAAGTCCCAATAAATCGGAGGGCGAATTGAGGTAAAAATATATGCAACAAGGAAGTTATGTAAATGAAGCAAGGGTAAATTTAGCATAACCTACGGTGAAAATTATAAGTACGAAATTGGTGGCGAAAGGCGGCTTCGCGGCCTTATAAATGGAAAAAAGTTGACAGACAACACCAACTTGTAGTGTTATTTGTAACTATTGTAAACAACTAAATAGATTTTTAATGGGCTAAGACCATTATGACAATTAACTACAAATAAAAACAAATCGAAAGGTTTTAGAAGAAATACTGCAAAGATATATAATAAATTTAAATATTGAATTACAAATTGTCACTTTTAGTGAAAATAGACTTTCCACCAAAATGGCAACAGAAAATGGCCCGAACCCAGCGCCATTTTGTTGTGTAATATAAGAAATTGAAATTCCATTAATTTTATAGCTAATTAATTAATGGAAATATGATCAACTTTATTGAACAAGATGATCTAGAAGATACCAAGAATAAACTATCTAAATTTGAAATCAATCGGAGTAGCGGTTTCAAAGATTGAAAAAACAGGCCACAAAATTAATAATTGACTAATTAATAATTAAATAATTGTGACATAAGGAAATTAAGAATATAAATAGAATTTATGTAATACAGAGAAACCATTGTGCAAATTTGGCAATGATTTGAACTCTATTTCAGCAGAAATAGAGGTTTTTAAATGAAAAAAGCCTAATAGTATAATTAGATTAATTAGGCATAATTGATCAACTGATTGGACTAACTCACTGGATCTGAAGTGCGCTGAGGTGTCAGGAACAATAAAATATGACAAAAAGAACAAGAAAATATGTTAAACCAGAGTAAATTAAATTTAAGTGGATATATGTATATTTGAAGGAACCCCAAAGCATATATATATATATATATATATATATATATATATATATATATATATATATATATATATATATATATATATATATATATATATATATATATATATATATATATATATATATATATATATATATATATATATATATAATTATATATATATATATATATATATTATAAGGAAAGGTAATAACCCCCTGAATACGAATCCGTTGTTAAAAATGGAGCAAATGAACTCTATAAAAAGTTATAAGCCAAAAAGGAAGAAAAAAAGTACCGTAATTTTTTTTTGTAATGCCATTTAAGTAGGCTCTTTTTGGTGAAATATGGATCCAAAACAGGATACAATAATTAAATTTATGTAGTAATACATAAATATATATAAAAATTGAGGTTATGTGAGTTCTCTGCTACAAAAACGGGCAAAAAACCCTCAAAGCCACTCATTTACATCATTACAGATAAAAAACCAATGTCTGGCTGGAATTTTAGTAAGAAAATTCGCAACACTATATATATATATATATATATATATATATATATATATATATATATATATATATATATATATATATATATATATATATATATATAGATGGAATACGCATGGTGGAGTCTGTGCCTATATTAACATTAACACTGATGTGACACGTCTCGTAAATCTAGAATCTCCAAATTTCGATGTTTTATGGCTTAAAATCTGTCTTCCTACTGCTACCGTTATCTTGTGCTTCTGCTACTGCTCCCCTAATGGAACAGATTTTCCAGTTTTTTTCAATATCTTACTACTACTCACGAGACTGCCACTTCTTCTCATCCAAATGTTGAAGTCCTCTATTTAGGGGATTTTAACGTTCACCACACTGAGTGGTTGGGTTCCTCTCACACTGATACAGGTGGGAGGGAGGCCAAATCATTCAGCATTCTTAACGATCTGGAGCAATTGATTAGGGAACCCACACACATTCCAGATCGTCCTAACCAATTCTTGAATACACTTGATTTATGCTTCACCACTACTCCTTCTAGTTATAAATACACCATTTTCCCTCCTATTGGTAACTCTGACCATAATCTTATAGCTCTTAGTTATAATGCTTTCTCTCCAACAGCTCCACCATGCCCTAAACGTACTTTCTGGCACTTTAATCGGGCTAATTGGGGGGCAATGCGCATCTTCTTTGCTAACTATCATTGGAGTGAATCTTGCTTTGTCTCGGGGGACGCTTCTGTCTCTGCTGAAAAGATAGGGGCCGTAATCCTTGA
>SEYY01019652.1:0-5000 GCA_009176605.1 Armadillidium nasatum
AAAATATTTTAATTAATAACTAAACAAAAGAGTTTAAAATTTTCTTATATTTTTACATCCGTAATGGGTTACCATGGCAACGACAGGTAAGATGGCGGATTATTTGTATTAACAAAAGAATGAAAGTATACGAGAAAATAAGTATTAAAAATAATAAATAAGTTTGTTTATCAAGAACGCGTTCTCTTATTTTGTTTGTCCTGCATCTTCAGTAGAATAAATGAAGCAGTCAGTGACAGAGTTACAGCCGTGGCAACTGCTACAGACACGGTAGTAGTAAGGATAGCGCTTTCGGGGAACCCCCTCCCCAGACTTGAGACCAATTTCAATGGGTTGAAGCCCCAAAATGGTGTCAGGAAAGAGCGTGAGGTCAATTTGAGCCGAGTGATTTGCATTGCAAATCAAAATCCCGTTTGGCTTAGGTTGCCAGATTTTTCGAAAAGTAGCTACTCTGGCACCCCGAAAGCCATCCTTACTACTCACGGTCACAATCATATTCATAGTTACATCCACAGGCGTAGTAGCAGCAAAAGGTAGAGTCAAAGTTAGAGGCACTTCTACAGTCACTGTTCCATGCTTAACCACAGTTACAATCAGGTACAATCATAGTCACAGATACAGTTACAGCCACAAGCGCAACCACAACCACAATCACTTCTATAGTCATTGTCACTGTGGCTGTCACATCCACAGTTACAGCCAGTCACAATTACAACCACAGCCGTAATTACACTCGCAGTTCACAGCAACTACCCCAAGCACTATTTTAGCCACAGCTACAGCCATGGCCACAACCACAGCAACTGCCTAGTCGCAACCGCAATTATATCCTCCGCCACAGCCATATCCACAGCTACCTCTACAACCAGAGCCATATCTCTAGTCAAACCAAATCCATTTCACACATTCAAATCCATATCCACATCCACATTTCCAGCCATTGCAAAATCCTCATACAGTCAATCCACAGCTACCTCTAATTGCTCATTCTAGAGAACCAAGCCATCACATCCATTCCATTCAATCCACATGTAAGCAAACGCTGGAGGATTGAATTCCTTGTTTCAGAATAAGATGGAAAATAATGGATGTGGATAAAAATGAAGAGAATGTGATGTCCACATCCACATCGAAATCAGCCACTGTTACAATCCACGGCGACCGGCAGCAGGAGTATTTGAATCGAGACGTTTTTGCTAAGCAAGTTTATACCAGATCATGCAAATTAATACGGGAGAAATAAGTTCCTTTTTTTAATTGTATTTTACAAGTCAGAATTATCGAAATGCAAGGTTTAGGATTGTAGTAATTAAAAATATATAAGGTAAGTTCTTCAAAATTTAAAGTTTCTGGTCTTTTAACTGGATAGGATGCTTTGTTCGTTATCAGTTAAGATTGATTTCAAATTAAGAAACCTATATTAGTATAGGTAGGTCGTGAGGCGTAATATCTACAATTTAAGGTAATGATGTATAACGTAAGACATAGATATATATACCATTGAGAGGGATACTATCATAATAAAGAGAAATCTAGATATATAATATTTTATGATAATATATGAATAGGAACTTATTTATCACAGTAATATCTACTAAATAGCATAATTATATAATATATATATACTACTATAATTATATTGAATATATAGAGAGATTATAGTAAAATAAGAGAAGTAATAGAATAATATATATGAAGGAAAGGATATTCCCTTCAACCTGCTGGAGAGTAAAGTAAGAAGCAGGGAGGGAAGAAAAACGTCAATGTGGGAGCTACAGGGGAGGGGGCGGGGAAGGCGGGGAGGGTGAAGGCGCAGGGGAGAGCGGGACAAGAAGGGAATATTGAGTCGAAGATTGTCGGCACAAAGGGTAAGGGCGAAACGGGTGGCGGAGCTATCTTGAGGCGGGATGGCCGGGGCGCGATTCTTTCCAGCTGCATAGCCGGGTAAGGGACCAGTATCACGCAATCTAGTTAATAGGATGAATAATGTCAGGACTTTCCGAGCTCAACTTCCGTTTCATTAAGACCTGCCTAGGTTAGCACCTATTCACTATTGTCGTCGATGACCCACTCGCATAACGCGGCAGGAATGGATTTGGCTCAACGCAGTGAATTGACGTAGGGGGTGGCCTTGGAGTAAACGACCTCGATCTTTCTTTATTTCAAATTGGAACTGGGAAAACATGCTCGTTTTCGATGCCTCAAAAACTCAATTCCTCCCTCTTTCTACTCGACACAATCTTACACACAACTATGACATCTCCTTCGGAAACCCAATTCAAACGTTCATCTGTCTTAATATTCTCGACGTTTCTTTTTCTCGTGATCTTTCTTGGAAGCATCGCATTACTATTCTTGTTTTCACACATTTGGAGTGGTTCAACTTACACAGTTCTTCAGCAAAAAGTAGAGTCTAGGGCCTTTCGTCTTTTCAACACTTTCGCTCTCACTAATTCACTCCAGTCTCTTTCTCCATCGACTTGTTGCGTCACTCTCTCTCTCTCTTTTTACTATCGCTACTTCAAAGGACACTGCTTTTCCGAACTCTCTAATCGCATACCTCCTCCACTGAGAAAGGAGGTATGTGTAGAAAGACGTGCTCGTGCGGCACGTCTTTCTACACATTCTCATCCTTTCTCTGTTCAACTCTCTGAACCCAAATTTAACCGCTATGCTCAATATTTTTTTGTACTCTACTAAAAAAGTCTGGAACACACTTCCTTTATTTGTTTTACCAACTTCCTTTGACTTGCGCACCTTCAAGCTCTGTGTATTGTGGCATGTCGGCCATTAATTGACGATGATTTCAACATTATTCCAACTCTGATAGAAACTGATAAGCCTTTGTCCTTTGCCCCAGAGAAATATATATATATATATATATATATATATATATATAATATATATAATATATATATATATATATATAATATATATATATATATATATATATATATATATATATAATATATATATATAATTGCGGGTTCAAGGAGAGAATATTCTAGGCAGTTTCTATCTAGGATGGAACTGTAATCGAACCAGAGCCTTCTAAGAAGTGAGTCAATTACTTTACCTTTGTACCACGCTAGACTGAAACAGAATATATAGTAAAACAAAATTCCCACATTTTAAAACTTTTTTTTTGATATGAGATTTTGTTACATGAAAGTTGATGCTTAGAGAGTTATTTTTCTTAATTACCGTCCTTTGCTATTATGCAGGTAAAATACTCTTAAATTAGAGGTTTTACAAGAAAAAAATAGTCGTAGCCCTATATATATATAATATATATATATATATATATATATATATATAATATATATATATATATATATATATATATATATATATTAACCTTTGGTCGCATTGAATTCAATCCTAGTCTTTAGTTTAACACTCTCAGGTTGGGTTATCGCCTATTTAGTAAGACTTGCATCTCCTTCCGTATAACTTCTAAGCTCTTCCTCCTAGAGTTCTTCAGAAAATTATAATAATAAGCACTGAGAGAGAGAGAGAGAGAGAGAGAGAGAGAGAGAGAGAGAGAGAGAGAGAGAGAGAGAGAGAGAGAGAGGGTTGTTCCAGGCTGTTAGTTTGAAGGTCCAGGTTACGAACTCTATGACTCGGACTCTTTCCTGTATTATCGGATTATGCAGACATAATCATTCTCCATATATATAATATAATATATATTATATATATATATATATATATATATATATATATATATATATATATATATATATATATATATATATATATATATATATATATATATATATATATAATATAATGCTAATGATGTTATAAATTTCGAGGAATCGAACCCGGGTCACCAAAAGATGGAAGTCCGTTGTGTTGACCACTACTCCACTGATGGTTCAAAATGAAATAATCCAGAACTTCTACTGACATATCGCCTAGTAAAAGTCCTTCAAGATTAGTTCCCGACCACGTTGTGGTTAAAAATATTTTTTAAATAAAATAAAATAAAATAAAATAAAATAAAATAAAATAAAGCTATTTTTTTCCTTTCTATATTATCAATATTTAAAAATTTAAAAGATGATAGCAAAAAAAAAAAAAAAAAAAAAAAAAAAAAAAAAAAAAAAAAAAAATCAATTTTTTATTTTATTTTTTCCTATTGACCAAACGGGAAAAAAATCAATATATTAAAAGGAAATTAGTGATACTAAAGAAGAAGCAATTTTATATCTTAAGTTTCTCTTCCTTGGAAACGGACTCTGAAAAATGTCTCTTAAAGTTTCAAAAGATATAAAAATGTTTCAATTCTTTGGAAACGAACTTATACATACATGCATACATACATACATACATACATACATACATACATACATCATACATACATACATACATACATACATACATACATACATACATCCATATCCATACATACATACATACATACATACATACATACATACATACATACATACATACATACATACATACATACATATAGATAAATAGATAGATAGATAGAGAATAACAGAAAAAATATATTTTTTTATTATTTTGCAGAAAACTTTCTGTTTAGTTTTTATATTAACTTTATTATTATTTTCATTTTTATTCAGGGCTTCAATATGCAAATGAATAAACATGTAATAATTATTATATATTAGGGATGGAGTGAAGTTCGGTATCGGTATCGGTATTATCGGCAAGTATCGGCATATTTTCCGAATCGGATATTGGTATCGGTATCGGTATCGGTATCGGCAAAAAAAATTGTATAGGAGTAAAGTATCGGTATCGTAGTGGTATCGGTAGCAGTATCGGCAAGTATCGGCAATATTTTCAGGTATCGGTATCGGGTATCGGCTTCGGGGACATTTTTATTCAGGGCTTCAATATGCAAATGAATAAACATGTAATAATTATTAATATTATTATCACTTATTATCACATCAAAGAATAATACAATGATTTATTAATTGTTTATACTTAAATAATACCAGAAAGAGAAGCTACTTATT
>SEYY01019652.1:20000-28385 GCA_009176605.1 Armadillidium nasatum
AGTTGAGCTCCCTGCATACTGCTTGTTATGATGTGCCTGATTTAGTTTCTCCTAAAGAATTTTGCTTTCTTGGTGTTTTTAATATTAAATTTGAACAATTTGGCTTAAAATTGAGCTTTAATAATGTAAAACTGAGACATAGAATGGACTCATGGCTTGATTTGCATGACTTTAAGGATTTTGTAGAATTAACTGCCTTAATGAAGGTAAATTTGTTGCAGTATTTATCTCCTTTCAAAATTGAAAGATTTATTAACATGGTTTGCTTTAAAATTGATTTAAATATGTTGCCCTTTTGGAATATTGCTTATTTACGTTATACTAAACAATTACCATGTAAATTTAACTTTTATCGCGAGGCTGGTCCTCTCCTCTTGCTTTACTTTAAAATTTTGCCAGCAGAATTTTCTGCATATAATGAATTTGTCCAAGTGAATTATATTTTTAAATTTTGGTTTGCTACAGTGGATATTATAAATTACAAGTGTGCCTTGCTTTGTTTTATATGGTGCTGGCTAATTGCCTATTTTAAAATTGAAATTGCATCTTTGAAAATTGAAAATAATGCCAAGTATATTTTATTTTTTGAACATGTTAATTTAGTTTGTGATGAACATAGTTTCCTCCATCATTGTAGAATTGCTAAGTTTCCTCATTTTGATTTTGTTTTAAATGCTATATTGTTGACGGAAATACATTGTAAACAAATGCTTATAACATATCTTAAAATTCCTGAAGGAGAGACTGGATGATTATGAAAGGCTCTTCTTTTTTAGCTTTAAGTTAGTTCGTAGTATTTAATTTTAAGATATTTGTAGGCTTGCTTTAGCATTGTTAAGATTTGATTTAAATTTAACTTTGTAGGTTTGCATGGTAGAAAATATCACGGTGATGCTGGATTAATTTTTACTTTATTGATCTAAAATTTTAATTTTTGCTTAATTTAAATTTAAATTCTTGTCTGTTGGGAGAATATGATAAATCCTCATATTTTATATTTAATTGATAGATTTTGAAGTATCAAAATCTCCCTAAAAAAATCTATTATAAAATGGCAACACTTCATGTTTATCACTAGTTACACGCTTGAGGCTAGGCCGTTGCTTACTTGCTATTAAAACTATGTCGGTGTAAATCACTTTGGCAGTTATGTTTAATATATTTTTTAACTACATGACTCATTTGAACCTTAAGAAATCTTCCAGCACATAATGTATTAACTGATCGAATTATTTGTAGCCTTATAGTAGATATATATACTTTTAACCCTTGGAATAGGATCTTGGAGCTTTGTGATAGAAGTTAGGCCTAACCTTGACATACTCAATCCAGATACCTTTTTAAAGTTTGCCTTTTGAATTAAATTGACATTTTATTATTCTAGGGTTGAGTTAGTGTTTAACTTGAATTGAATGTATGACTGGACTTTACTATTAACTGGGCCTTAGTTTTTGAGCAGAGTTTGAGAGTTTCTTGCTTGTTTGGGTTGGAGTTATGTTCTACTAGGCTAAAATTTAATTAACTACTTTAAAAATCTACTTAAGCGCTTAAACGAATAAGCCGAACATCCAAGTATTTAATTCTTGGAAACAAAGTAAATCCAATTTTTATTTTAGAATTTACAGAACATTTAAATGGTGAGTTTTTTATTAATTTCCTTTTATTAATTTGTAGGCTAAATTTAATAGAATTAGGTTTATTCTTGGCAAAAGCAGTTACAATATCTGCATAAGCGTTTTCAAGGGTTTCACGCCACAGAGAATCCCAACAATATATATATATATATATATATATATATATATATATATAGTATATATATATATATTATATATATATATATATATAATTTTCATATAATCATCAATTATAGAATAAAGTTTGAAAACCGAAGTATTCTAATTTTTATTTTGATTTTATGAGGTTTTCTAATTTGGTAGAATAATAATGAAGAGTAGCCTAAAGTGAATCAAGCAAATCATTTCTAAACAGAAAAAAAAAATTGATTTTTTATTTTAAAATCATATCTCTTAGACTGTGAAGAGAAGTTTCTGATTAAAATTTGCGTTACCTATTATTTATCTAATGTTATGAGCATTATAGTAACGCTATAAATTGGAAAGGATTTTGTTGAGTGAAAAGTTTTTATTATCTGTTGAGGATAGTATAAAGAAATCATCAATGTAAGGGTGACATTCTGCTGATTGAGATGAAGTTTTTGAGCTATTGCATTTATATCTGTGATGTCGTATCATCAATTTATGATTTTATTTTTTTGTTTGTAGATTGGGAGTGTGTAAGTCAAACAGTAAAAAGAATTGAAATATTTTAATTTCATGATTTTTCTGGAAAGATCAGAAATGAAAGCTGGAAATATTTGTTTTGGTCCCCGTTGATATACTAATGTGGAGAAATGCTTAGATGGGAATATGTAAGCAGGCAATTCAGATGCTTTACTCGAGAATATTAATTTAATTCTTATTATTTTTAGACACATATTGAAGAAGCCGTTAACTATGTGGTTTTTATTGAGAAAGTCAATGCCATATTGGGTTAGGATAGTATTTTTTATATTCCTTTATAAAGCCTGCAGATGGTATTTTAAAATGTATTTCCGAAAATATTAGTTTTAGCATGTTTAACAACAGGAAAATTCTTTATTGACTTGAGTTTGGATATTTTTCTTAAGCTTTGATAAATTAATGACTGTTTTTTTCTGAAAGGATTATAAAGTTTCTTAGAGATTAAGTTAGTGTTACAGACATCTAACGAATATATCTTGAGTGATTTAATGTTGTAGATTGCTTTCTGAATTGAATACTGAAATGAGAGGTAGGATTTAGAGGAATTTCAGATGAGGGATGCCCAAGACACATTTTGAATTCCAGGTTCTACTTTTATGTTTTTTACACACTAAGAGTTGTAGAGCGCAAGCAGGTGCGGCACAGTTTTGGAAAATGAAGACTGTGTGTTCTGTAATTTGTGTGAACTTATTACTGATTTGCCTTGTTTCTTTTGTTATTTGAATTGTGTATTCCTAGAAACTTTTTACCGAATTCATTAGTTTTATTTTTCTTTACATTATTTGATTGTAGAACCAACATATCTGGGCTAAAATTCTTAGCACGTTTGAATTTTTCCTTTAATGGAGTTTCTTAAATTAAAATTTCATTAATTTTTGACGTGAGAGAATTTTTTTTTTTTTTTTAAGATTAAAAAGTTCAATCTCACGGGCATTGCCCTATTCGAGAAGAGGAATTGAATTGCAGTTATGCATATTTTCCAATGATCCTTGAAAATATAGACATTGAAAGGTTTTATATTACTTAATTGAATGCTTATGTTCTGTTGAATATTTATTAAATGGAAATAGAGAATTTAACTGTTTTACGATTGGATGTTTTTTTCATTGTAATCAGTTAACTAGATCCAAATTAATTTTTTTAATTTGCTTAGATGATTTATTGTTTTGTATTTATAGATTGGTAAGTATAATATATCAAAGCTGGGCTCTGCAACTTTGTTGCCGAACTATGGAATTTCGAAGTTGAAAAGTTGAAAGTAGCGTTTTAGAAAAGTCGGAACTGAACAAAGTCGCACAGTTAATTTTCTGCGTCAACTTTGAATACGAACAAAGATTTTTTTTAGCTCTTAAATGTTAGAAGCATGGGTGACTTGTATCATTCTGAAATCTAGTTTAAAACTTGTTGGACAATAGTAAAACCTTTCCTTTTTTTTTTTTATTTTTTTTATTTGCAAGACGTTCTTATCATTGGCTTTTGAAAAAAAAGTGAGCGTGAAAATGAAATTATTATTTATATATTTTATTATAGCCATACAATACATGATAATATATATATTATATATATATATAATATATATAAATATATATAATATATATATATATATATATATATATATATATATATAATATATATATATATATATATATATATATATATATATATATATATATATATATATATATATATATAGTATATATATATATATATATATATATATATATATATATATATATATATATATATCTATACTATATATATATTATATATATATTATATATTATATATATATATATATAATATATATATTACTATATATATATAATATATATATATATATATATATATATATATATATTATATATATATATATATATAATATATATATATATATTATTATCTATATATATTATATATATATAATTAATGGGGAAATTAGGCAGTCTATTACGCACCTTGTTAAAAAAATTTTTACTTTTGCAAAGACATTGCTACCTTAAAGGATAGATATAATTTCATTTATGCTGCAAATAACGTTAGGGTGGCAATGCCTTTACATAAGTTAGCCCGGCCATGCCTTCTAAACATTAGCCCTTGGTCAGTTTAGGTGGGTTTGGTTAGGTTACGTCACATATATTTTAACACTTTAATGCTTCAGGGAGAGAAAAAGGCCTACAAGGGCATCTTCATCCTATACCTTTGGTTGATGAAGACCAGACTGGGGGAGAAGAGTCAGAATGACTACCTGGTGTATGCAAGGCCCCTAGTGCAGGCCCTCCTCTGTGGATATGAAAAGAGTTTTGCACGCCTATTTCAGAAAAGAGACCTATTTATGTCCATAGACCTCACCCCACCTTTACCCTCAAGGCCTTGGAGAGCACTGACCCTGACAAAGTGAGGGAGATCAAGGATAGGATCACCAGGGAGCTAAGGGCCGTCATAAGGCCCAAGAAGGAGGAGTTGCAGCAGCAGCAGCCTGGCCAGTCAGAAGTTTAAGAACCCCAGGACAGAGAACTCAGCTTTTTCAGCCTGTTGTTTGCTAGATAACCGGCCAACCAGTAGGAGTGTGTGAGGGACGTCCTAAGGAAGTCCAGTGAGTAGTAGGTGCCCTCTAAAGATGACCTAGCCTGGTCCCTTTTCCCTACCAACGCAGGGAGGTCTGGGTAGATTTATTTATAAAGTACAATACCCCCTTCACAGTTCTATAGCTGTATAGCAGCTCTTCCGGCAGGGAACACACTCAGGACAGAGAGGTCCTCTTTGAATGAGGTCAACTTTGAGGAACTTGTGTTCCTCAAAGGAAACCTGTACCACCTGGAGGAGAAAATGGGCCAGGAGGAAATGGAGGATTAAGAGGACCTGTAGATATTAGTTTAGGCAGTGTTTTAATTAAAAAATGAATAAATGTGTTTTTTTTTTTGCCTTATAAAAGTATGGTTTTGTTATCGCACTAAAATTTACTTTGCAATTTATCTGAGATGTACTTGCGAAAAGTGGCAGTCCCAAAGTCGCATTGAGGTTGCCAAAAATAGAGTCAAAAGGTCACAGTGACACGAGGTCCGGGGGCAAAGTCGCAAAGTCAAGTCACACCTAAAATAATTAAAGTCGCGCACAGCTCTGTAATATATTATTTTTAATATGTTTTATAGAAACTAGGTTTAAGCTCAAGTTATTTATCGGGTTATGTAAAAGACATTAATAAAAATAAGAGCAGAAGGTAATGTTGAGTGAAGAGGAGATGTGATTGATATGGTTAATGACATAAGTTTACAATTTTTTATAATACATTGATCTTAAAATCTTCAACCTAAGTGGATGCGAATTTCATGATGGTCTTTGTAACAAACAGTGAGATAATCTTTCCTCTGATGAATGAAGGCTGTAAAGAGTGATCGATGAGTAAAGGTTAGGTTTGCAATTATTTTTACAGTATACTCAGCGGGGATAGGTTTATTTTGTAGAAATTTAAAATTTTTTGGAGTGAATAAGTGCATAAAATATTTAAGATGTTGCATGGATATTGTTTTCGAAGACTTGTATTTTTAAGATAGGCCCGCTGAGGTGTAATGGTTTTATTTCTATGATTGTTACTGATGATGATGATGTTTATATCTGTGACAATTGTATTTGTTGCAATATGTTTAGGGCTGCATAAGGAATGGTATCCAAAGAAGTTATTATCTGTTTATTGAAAGAAGTTCTTTGATATTGAATGATTGACATTCATGTGCTGTGGCAAGTTACGAAACTGAGACCGTTACTGTGACAGTATACACCATTTGAAGTAATAAATTTTTATGTTTTAGATAGAAAGTCCAGATATGAGTAAAATTTTTCGCAGAATGCAGGCGTACTTGGAAACAAGTAATTTATTGTAGGAGTGGAATCTATTTTTATGACAATTTGGAGCAATTGATAAAAATATGAGCCTATTTGTTAGAAATATATATAGGAGGAGAAAATGGCATGAGGTTATTGTCATTGGGAATGTTGCAATTTGAGGAAGGAAATTACCAGAAATTATATTGAGTAAAAGATGAGAGATGTGATCGTTTCTTTCTAAACGGACATAAATGAAGGAAGTTCCTTCTGAAGTGATTGGCATTCTCTGGTTGAAAAGCTTTTGAAAAGGGTTAGCGTTTATTCATAGATAAATTTAGTGTTTCTTCATACCTGGGTGTTCTTGTTCTTGTGTGTGCTTTATTAATTTTCTTATAAATATATATATATATATATATATATATATATATATATATATATATATATATATATATATATATATATATATATAAATATATAAAATATATATATATATATATATATATATATATATATATATATATATATATATATATATATATATATATATATATACTATATATATATATATATATATATATATATATATATATATATATATATATATATATATATATATAATATATATATATATATATATATATATATATATATATATATATATAGATATATGTGCAACTGACATGCTTCATGGCTCACTTCAAGATGACGGTGTAACCTGGACTGGCATGATAGGCATCTTTATGAAAATAAAGCAGATATTTCAGTAGCTCCATTTACACCGACAGTTGCCCGCTTGAAGGCTATAGACTTCACTTTACCTAGTAGAGAACAATCGTAAGTCTAAAGATGAGCCGAATTCAACTTAATTTTTTAAACTAAAGCAGTTGAGTATATTAATTAGTCAGCCTTGTCGTGCGAAAAACAATCGTAACTCCTACAATTTCAAAGGTCATTAATTTCAAACCATTAATCAAATAACAACCGCATATCTAATAATTCGGTTCAACTTGATCACCCCACCTTCCAAACCTAGTAGTTTTATTAACTTTGAAGGTAGGCTTTTTCTAGGCATCATGCTTATGTTTCCAAGAACAATAAGAATTTTCATTTATTTTAATTCATGTGCATGCAAATTTAATGCATTGCGTCCACATCGTTGCACAAGGCGTGCCCTGTTTTCGCACGAATTTTATGTAGATGCCGAAAACCTCAGGTATGACGGTTGTGGTGCTTCCCTTTCCAGCCATCACTCTTTTGTGGAACTCTCTACTATCATCTGTTTTTCCTCCTGTACATAATCTTCCTCTCTTCAAAGCTTCCGTCCGTGCACACCTAAAAGATGTACGTTAGGTTCGGATCTAAGTGGATTTTCATCCTCTTCTCTAATTGTATATGCCCCCTCCTTGAAAGAACTTTGCCCGTGTGAGATATTGAACTGCTAAAAAAGGAAAGATCGTTTGAATATTTTTATTTGTCAATCATATCAAGCGCAGAACAGATTCAATTCACAATATATCAAAGAATTTCGTAATTCTATTGACAGTCTCATTCAAGTCAAATATTTCAACTTTACAAATCAAACAACTTTCGAACTTTTAAAGATGACCCTCAAGGCTTTTTTGTCTTTACATCTCCAAAAAAAGAGCAGCCACAAAACTCACTTCCCCTTACTTAACAAGAAATTTAATTAAACTTAAATAAGTTCAAATAAAAAAAATAATTATGTTAAGCAAATTGTTTTAATAATATATTCATTTCATCATCAACTAATCTTTTCTCCTCAAATCATGGTTCGATGGCAACTATTCTCTTGTCCTTCGGGAGAGAGAATCTTATCGTGATGAACTCTCCTTCTCCATCACTCTTGCTATTTTCTTCTCTTGGAATCGTTGCAGGGATGTTTTTCGACGACTAGCATTCAATTTCCAAAAGGAAGTGCGTTGACTAACTATGGCTTTCTTAGATAAAATTTCTTGGTCCTTGTCTAGAAATACCTAAAAACTTCTGCTAAATCGTACCTTTCTCCTTTTATTTCGCTTTAATGGATCTGTAGCTAATACTCCCTCTGGAAAAGCTAATCATTTCGGCCTCCTTTTCTCATCTAATTCCATCCTATTCGATTTTGGCCTCCTTCCTCCTACTCCTTCTACTCTCAGATATTTCATATCTCTACCTGTAATTATTCATGATTGGGTGCATGGGATCCTGAAATCAATGAACTTCAGGAAGGCCAATGACCCGGACGGCATTCCCCCTCTTGTTC
>SEYY01019653.1:0-7500 GCA_009176605.1 Armadillidium nasatum
ACTGCCCTACCTCACCCCGGTTTTCACTCCAAACCATTTCTTGCCTCCTCTTCTGACCATATAGGCTTTTCGTACATGCTCTTAATAGCTGTTGATAATTTCTCAAGAATGGTGTACGTTGGGTCTTCTAATACTCTCCAGAGTCTTTCCCTTTTTCTCCTTTCGAAACCCTTTTCTAAGTCAATGAATGTTACATATGCTTTCTTGTTCCATTCTTAAGTTTTTCTTCGTCAGCATCTTCATATGTAATATCAAGTCTGTCGTGCTTTAGCTTTTACCTGGTCTAAAACCGTGTTTTTATTTTCCAATTTTATCTTCTACTTTCATTTTCAATCTTCTCTCCAAGATCCTTTCGTGTATTTTATTCGCTCCTATTAACAACACTATTCCTCTCTAATTTCTACATTCTCTCCTATCTCCCTTTTTATGTATTGGGCAGATTACTGCTTTCCTCCATTCTATTGGTATTTGTAATTTTTCCCATACCTTGTTGAATATCAATGTTAACCACTTAGTTATTCCTTCCCCTGTCTTGAATAATTCGTCATTCAGTCCATCGTATCCTGCTGTCTTCCCGTTTCTTAACATTTTAATTTACTCTCTCACCTCTTCTAACTGAATCAATCTAATTTCCTCTAGTCATTGTCTTTCTCTAGGGGCTGCATCCACTATTTCCAAATCTTTCTCCTCTTCCTGTCCATTCAGCAGCTACTCAAAATACTCTCTCCATCTTTTCGCTATCTCTGTCCCCTCCAGAAGTGGTTCTCCCTCTTTATTCAAAATCACATGCGTTTCTGGTTCTTTGTTTCCTTTCATGTTCTTGGCCATTTCTTATACAAGTTTTCTTGTGCCCTTCATATCCTCCTTCAATTCTCTTCCTATTCTGATCCATGTGGAATCTTTTTTCTTCTTTTCACATCTTCATGATTTCTCGCTCTCACATATTTTCTTCTACTTTCCTCTGTTTAACCCATTAATGCCCGAAATTAAAAAAGTTTTTATTTTTTTTTTAAAATTTAGATATATAGTCTATTTTAGTCCTAGAAATGTTAATTTCCAAGAATTTTTAAAAAATTCCGTCTCTTTCATAGATTTTTAGGCCGTGTCTTTTTAGACACAGTGGGCATTAGCGTTTGCAACAACTCAAAATTTAGATAATGATAATTTTTGCCAAAGTTATATTATTTTTATTGTTATTAATATATATATATATATAATATATATATATATATATATATATATATATATATATATATATATATATATATATATATATATATATATATATATATATATATATATATATATATATATATATATATATATATATATATATATATATATATATATATATATATATATATATATATATATATATATATATATATATATATATATATATATATATATATATTATATTATATTTGTGCAACGATATTGTACGGATATTTTATAGATTGCACATCTCCTGCTCTTGTCAATTCTGTCTGTAAATTCAAGAAGCGGAATGCTTTAAATATTACGGTATAGCATCCACAAATTGACAACACTACCATTTAGGCAAAAGCGGAAGTAAGGCCAATACCATTTTTTATCGTATTCTAATTCGGTACAATGCTCGCATTTTTTCGAACAGATCCACTCCTCCCATGTTTTTATTATACAGTTTTACGATATTTGGTAGAGGAATGACTGCTTGTTTCCTATCTCCTCTACTCCAACGTTTGCAACTACCAATTTCAAAGATGCCTCTTTTTTTTGAGTTTGTAACCATGGTTACTTGACTGTTGTCATTTCATCGAACAAGAGTAACCCCAGATTTTTTTCCTTCTACGGCACAGTAAGTGCCATGACATGTCTTTTTCAAGTCCTGCAAAGGAGCATTCTCAATTCTGTAACTTCGGATTGTTCCAATGCAAAACAATTTGTTATTTGCAAGGGTGTCCATCAATGAAAGTGATGTAAAATGATTGTCCATATATATTTGGATGACCCTTCAGGAACGCATCCTAAGCACAGCTTCTCTGTCACAGAAGACCCTACTGTCTTTCCAGGTATCTTGTCCCCTCCTCCTGTATATGGATGAAACTTGATTATGTATCCTTCTGGTGTAGTTAGGCACCAAAATTTGAACCCAAATCTAATTGGTTTTCCTCTAATAAATTGCTTCATGGAATGATGTCCATTAATATTGGCTCCATAGCTTCGTCTAAAGTAAATTTACTGCCAAGAGGGTCGATTAAATTAAAAAATTTGTGGTTCTTTGAGGGGTCAAATTTTGTACACTTTGTTGTTAGGATCAATGGTTATATCATTGAAATGTAGAAATTGGTGAATTTTTTCAAATTTATTTCTACTTTTAGAATTATTAACCAAATTGTTGTTTGAATCGGGAAGTCTTTCCCAGTACATTCTTCTAAAGGGAAGTTTGTTGTAACCGGACAGCAAAAGAATTCCGAAATAAATGTACAATTCATCGACAGAAAGTGCAAATTGTTGGTCTCCTTTTTGAGATAATATTTTACAGATTCTCTGCATATATGATCCATAAATTATTCCGCAAAACACATATTGAAAAGGTCGATCGGTTTTCCATTGGATTTCTCTATGTTCTCTAGAATTGCAGGCTTGGTCTTTGCTGCATTACAGTCATTTATCTTGAAAGATTTTTTTAAAGATTCTGAAGATCATTTCCGTAAAACATTTTCATGAAAATTAACATCCGTATCCGCAATTGCGAAAATTCAACATCCGCATCCTTACTTTCGAAAATTTTATATCCGTATCCGCAAATGAGAAAAATATGACATCCGATCCACCACAAATATATATATATATATATATATATATATATATATATATATATATATATATATATATATATATATATATATATATATATATATATATATATATATATATATATATATATATATATATTAGTATAAAATTTCAGCTACAATAGCAAGTAAAGATGAAATCGAAAGTTTCTGAGTCACAAAAAAATTATTCAAATATTTGTTAACGTTACTTCCCACTGTGTCTAAAAAGACACGCGTTAAAATAACACCCTATAAAATTTATTTCACTAATAAAATATTCGTTTTCGCATTTTCATCATACAGTACAATTACTAATAAGTAAAAAAAAATAAAAAGTAACTTATCCAAGCATGTAAATACCCCAAAAAACAGTTTCAAGTCAATGCATGTCAACACTCACGCTCATCAAAAATTTTACTACTGAAATTATTGCATGTAGAAACGAAAAACAAAGAAATTTGAGGAAAACATTGCCATAAATCGCTAGAAGAATCACTCCTTAGAGTAACCATTCGTACCAAACGCAAAAAAAAATTAAAATATATTATTTTTTAAATATTTTATGAGGTCATGTTTTACGTGTCTAAATAGACACAGTGGGCATTAATGGGTTAAGAGTTTCGCTGCGTTCTTAACCTCTTTATTCAACCACACCGTTCTCTTCTTTCTTCCTCCTCCGATCTTTTTTCTTTCCCATTTCGCTGTCAGCTCGATCTACTTCTTCTCTAAGGGATTCCCAGCTCTATTTCACAGTTTCCTGTTCTATTGCCCTTCTTTCATATTCTTGAGTAATTCTTTCATTAAAATCTTCTCTAACTCCATCCTCTCCCAGCTTCTCCAAATAGTATGTTTCTCTTACTTTTCTTCTTGGTTTATTTTCTGATTTCCACCTCAATTTCCCCAGTACCATTCTAAGCTCCGAATCTATGGATATTGATGGAACACTTTTCACATCCTCGAAGATTCTCTTGTCGTTCGTCAGCTTAATGTCGATCTTTGACTTCTCCTACGTATACCTCTGCTCCTCTGTACTCCACCTATACTACGTCCATTTCTTGCTATCATCATGTTTGAAGAAAGTTCATTATTGCCAAATTGTTTCTTACGGTAAAATCAATCAGATGCTCACCTTCAATGTTTCTATCTCCTATTCCATGCATTCCCAGAACCGTCTCCTCCCACTTACGTAATCTTACATGAGCCCTCAAACAAATCCTCCATAATTATTTTCTCTCCTCTCACCGCATCATAAGTCTGTTGGAGTTCGTTTCTAAAATTTGTCTTCTCTTCCATCGGTCTATCCTGTTGTGGTGCGTACACTTGATTTATGCTCATCGTTTCTTTATTTTCAAAGTCATCGCTATTATTCTTTCACTTAACATTTTATTCATTACGTTTCTATACAGCTCTGGTCTCATGATGATCGCCACTCCGTGCCTTCTCTCCTCCTCTCTCCCCTTGTAGATCATCACATAATCAAGTGTAATTTGTTTACTGTCCCTCTTTTGTACCTCACCTCTCAAATTCCTATCACATCCAAGTTTCTCTCATATCAGGTCCACAGCCTCTTCTTCCATTCCTGTGAATGTGGTAACATTTATAGTTGCGAATCGTTATTGTTTCCTATTCCGTGGTCCATTATATATATATATATATATTAATATATATATATATATATATATTATATATATATATATATATATATATATATATATATATATATATATATAATATATATATATATATATGAAAAGTAGAAAAGTATTGGGGATAGGGCAGACAGATCCTTGAGGAACCACACTATTAATAGATTTAATATAAAAATTGCCACCGTCCACAACTGGTGTTTTGGAACGACCGGAAAGGAAATCAGAGAAAGAACACAGAGAAAAAATAAATTCCAGTGATGGAATTTGAATATTAAAGCTATATCATATTCATAACAAAGAGTGTACTTAATTCCCTTTATCTTTAGGTTAAAATTATTGAATCTATAACAAATATTATTGGGATGCGATAACAAAATCGGACGGTTACCTAAATTTGTTATTGAATAACTATAAATTCATTTTCGGTTTTGTGAATGACTCTTATATATCAAGTTATCCCGAAGTAGATATTAACTATTTAAATACCAAAGGAAAAGAAAAAGAGTATGGTAAGAATAAAATCCTACAAAGCTTGCAGGATGAAGATATGTATACATGGTGTGAACCTTTGAATTCTCATTAAATAACGAAATTTCCGTATCAGAGCAAAGAATCCTGGAACAGAATAATCAAGTTTTGAGAATCGAGGCCTTTACCCATGTGCAGGACGTTGACAAAGTTTTAAAAGAACAAGGAAAAATTATCTCTTGGGGGAAAAAATAATATGTAAACAAAGTAAAAGACTTTTAGAAATTTTTGAAATTTATTAAGTTAATTGACCCTACGCTGTGGTATTGTAGGAGTGACGAAACTACGGATGGGGTATCGTACCATTCCAAGTTTTGGTACACTTGGCAGTGATATTTCACCAGGAATTGTCAAAAATAAGAAAGCTTTTCCATCATTATGTTGTCGAATCCATAATTTTTTATCTTTCTATTTACAGAGTGATGACAAACGTATGCATAACTTGTCTGGTCTACCAGAAATTTAATAAAAGTCAAGTTATCAGACAGAAACACCTCCTACTTTATAAAGATTGAAAAGACTTCTTTATCAAATAGTTGCTTTGGATGTCATAAATTTTTCAAGGATCAGCAGAATGGCCATCGGTTGTCTGGTGATGGTTAAACATTTTACCAAATGAGCTTTCATGAAACTTCTGAAAGACAAAAAGTCTAGTACTATCTCAAACATTTTTGATGTGTAATTTTTACTATCTGTGAAATAATAACTTGAAACTCTTTCAGCGGATAATGGGAGGGGGTTTAAGTTGTGGTTATTATTGCGAGTTATTGTTACATTTAAGTATTAAAAATATGACATCAAATCCGAAAAAACCATCCAATTAATTTACCTCAATTTTAATTTGTATTTAACAATACAGTACGTTCTTAAACAAGAAAAAAACATGCTCAAAAGTTAATAAAGGAATCTCAAACAAAGATCAAAATATACCTTTATCAAAAGAGTATAAATTTTCCTGGAAAGAGGTTCATCTTCACTTGACCATTCAAAATAAATCAAGCAGCAGCTTGGAAAGTAATATTGCAAGATGAATTAAATATTATATCATTACATATGTTTTAAAAAATGATTTAACCTATGAAATATCTAATCCTTCTCCTTTTAATTAAGATTTAAACGTGGAGAGTTCATCACCAACACTTGATGATTTGGCATTTTCCTTACTAATATTTAAAGAATTACATCAGGACTCAGGAAACCAAATTGGAGATTGAAAATGTACATAAGCTTTTCGATCAAGACATTACTATCTGGAGGGATAAAAAGCCTCTATAAGGCAGACCAGTTTAAAAGATAGTAGATATAGAGATCATTCATGAAAATGAATCTTCAAACAAATAAGAGTCCAGGTCTCACAAAACCGGCCCCCCAAAAAATTGAAATCGAGAACTATTACTAACGCCGTCACTCAGAGTGATTTGGTAGTTTTCAGTAGTCCTGGGTTTAACCTATTATTAAAAGGCAAATCAGGGAGAATGATATTTGTAGCATCGAATCTGACAAAGATCATCAACTTTTGTTTGAACTCTTTGAGTGCTTGTGGAGTCATGAACGCAAACTGGTGGGCAATGCGTGACTTTTATTGACAGGCTTGTCAAACACGAACCTGAATATTTCAATGTTTCTGGATGGGTTAATGCTAACTAATACCAAAGGAAAAGAAAAAGAGTATGGTAAGAATAAAATCCTACAAAGCTTGCAGGATGAAGATATGTATACATGGTGTGAACCTTTGAATTCTCATTAAATAACGAAATTTCCGTATCAGAGCAAAGAATCCTGGAACAGAATAATCAAGTTTTGAGAATCGAGGCCTTTACCCATGTGCAGGACGTTGACAAAGTTTTAAAAGAACAAGGAAAAATTATCTCTTGGGGGAAAAAATAATATGTAAACAAAGTAAAAGACTTTTAGAAATTTTTGAAATTTATTAAGTTAATTGACCCTACGCTGTGGTATTGTAGGAGTGACGAAACTACGGATGGGGTATCGTACCATTCCAAGTTTTGGTACACTTGGCAGTGATATTTCACCAGGAATTGTCAAAAATAAGAAAGCTTTTCCATCATTATGTTGTCGAATCCATAATTTTTTATCTTTCTATTTACAGAGTGATGACAAACGTATGCATAACTTGTCTGGTCTACCAGAAATTTAATAAAAGTCAAGTTATCAGACAGAAACACCTCCTACTTTATAAAGATTGAAAAGACTTCTTTATCAAATAGTTGCTTTGATGTCATAAATTTTTCAAGGATCAGCAGAATGGCCATCGGTTGTCTGGTGATGGTTAAACATTTTACCAAATGAGCTTTCATGAAACTTCTGAAAGACAAAAAGTCTAGTACTATCTCAAACATTTTTGATGTGTAATTTTTACTATCTGTGAAATAATAACTTGAAACTCTTTCAGCGGATAATGGGAGGGGGTTTAAGTTGTGGTTATTATTGCGAGTTATTGTTACATTTAAGTATTAAAAATATGACATCAAATCCGAAAA
>SEYY01019653.1:15000-32500 GCA_009176605.1 Armadillidium nasatum
ACGGAATTATTTTTTGAGTAACGGTGCCAATATATATATATATATATATATATATATATATATATATATATATATATATATATATATATATATATATATATATATATATATATATATATATATATATATATATATATATATATATATATATATATATATATATATATATATATATATATAAGCTAATTAATAATAGTAACTAGAATTTCAATATATTTCCGAAATATGAAATAATAAAAAAACTAATTAAATATATTTCGAATATTTAATATCTTATTGTCTTAATATTGCATTTTTTGAATTATTATTATTATTATTATTATTATTATTATTATTATTATTATTATTATTATTATTATTATTATTATTATTATTATTATTATTATATTATTATTATTATTATTATTATTATTATTATTATTATTATTATTATTATTATTATTATTATTTGTTATTATTATTATTATCATTATTTTAACTATTATTATTTTTATAAGTAAAAAATGTTAATATTTTTTCTGGAATAAAATATTTGTTACCCCCAAATTTATAAAAAAGAAAAATAATTTTATTTTTTAATATTATTTTAAAACACTTTATTTTTTACAAATATTTTTGTATTTTTTGTTTTACACATTAAATCATTACAAGTAAAATAAAATTTTAATATATATTACGTCAGGAAGGTAAAACTTTTCAATCTTACCTTCAAAGATGCTACTCAAAAGGCAATAACAAATGCTAAGTCACTGAAAAAATTTCTGGTAGGTAATCTTTTTGGGTTTGATATCAGTAATCACCTTTATTTTGAAGACCTAAATGGTCTGATTAGCAATAATATATATATATATATATATATATATATATATATATATATATATATATATATATATATATATATATATATATATATATATATATATATATATATATATATATATATATATATATATATATATATATATATATATATATATATATATATATATATATATATATATATATTATATATTATATATATTTTAGGTTTATGGTCTTCATTTGTGAGACTTGCTTGGTGGCGGATATTTCATAAATCCTGTTCAAAGGGTGGAGTTTGTGTCTACGTTAACACTAATACTCCGGTAACACGTCTTGTAAATCTTGAATCTCCTAACTTCGATATTCTGTGGCTTAAAATCTTTCTTCCTACCATTACGATAATCTTATGCTTCTGCTACTGTTCTCAGAATAGAACAGATTTTTCTACCTTTTTTGAGTACCTAACTATTTCTCACGAAACTGTTACATCTTCATATCTAAATACTGAGGTCCTTTATTTAGGGGATTTCAATGTACGCAACACTGAATGGTTGAGTTCCTCTCATGCTGATTCAGGGGGAGAGGAGACTGAATCATTCAGTATTCTCAATGATCTGGAGCAGCTGATAAAAGAACCAACACACATTCCAGATCTTCCCAACGAATTCTTGAACATTCTTGACTTATGTTTGCCTGACTAGTCCTTCTCTCTATAAACAAACTATTTTCGCACCTATTGGTAACTCCGACCACGATTTAATTTGTCTTAATTTTCATGCTTTCTCTTCAACTGCTCCGCCCTGCCCTAAGCGTATCTTTTGGCACTTTGATCTGGCTGACTGTTGGGGCTTTGTATTGCTTCTACGCTAACTATCCCTGGAGGGATTGCTTTGTCTCTGAAGACGCTTCGGCCTCTGCCGAAAAGGTGGGGGCCGTAGTCGTTGATGTGATGAGCAAGTTCATTCCTTCTTCAACTAAATCTTTCTCTCCTCAAAATCCGTGGTTCGATCGTGCTTGTTTTTGTGCTATTCAACCTAGGGACATCGCGTATCGAGAGTGAAAAAATTTTCCTACTCCTATCACTCTCGCTAATTTTCATTCAGATCGGAATCGTTGCAGGGATATTCTTTCAGGCTCTAGTTTTAGAGCCTGAAAGAGGAAGGGTGGCTATCTCTTCGAAAGCTTTGCTCCAATTTTAATTAAGTTTTGTTTTTATTTTCCTGTGGGTTTTTTTACTATCTAAAAATTTTACACGGCTATAGTGTTTTATATATATATATATATATATATATATATATATATATATATATATATATATATATATATATATATATATATATATATATATATATATATATATATATATATATATATATATATATATATTATATATAATATATATATATATATATATATATATATATATATATATATATATATATATATATATATATATATATATATATATATATATATATATATATATATATATATATATATATATATATATATATATATATATATATATATATATATATATATATATTATATATATGTTTTTGCAAATTTTTGCTGATTCTAAATAATGTATCGAACGACCTTGAAACTCCATTCTTAATGACTACATTTTTAATTATAGTTTCCTTTTGGTCATCTCTTAAAAGTCTGGTTTTGAATCTTGGTTCAAGAAAGGTTGACATCTAATAATCCAAATCATTTTGTATTGTGGAGCACTGCGTGACCATTTAATTCATTATATGTTCTTTAACACAAATTTCTACATCTGTTTGAGGAGTCAAAGTTTTTGGTACACTTATTAGAGTTGGAACTATTAGAGATGCCTTAAAATATTTCGATCCTGACATTGTAGTAGTGGCTTGTTGAAATAGTTTTAAAATTAAAATTAATCCTGTAATATTTCTTTATCAACTGGGAAAACACTTAAAATCATTTTCTTTAAATTCAAAGGTGCAATTTAAAGCTGATCTAAATGATCTGTTATAGTTTGCATCAAAGTCAAGAGTTCAAATTCCATAAAGTTACTCAATCTTTAGGTATTTTATTCGGGAAGATCCAGTCTCCTTCCAGTAAATTTCAGAGTAGGCATGTAAGGTATTAGGTGAACTTTTAAAGGTGCATCGTGGCTCATACGGTAGGGTGATTGACTCACACGCTTGAGGGCGCCAGTTCGATCCCACTTGGGGATCCTAGATATATACTACCAAGAGAAGTTCCTCTTTTCGAATAGGGCAATGCCCGTGATATGTGAACTTTAAAAAAAATAAAATAAAAAATAAAATAAAAAATCTGTACTTATTTTTAATGACTTTTATAGTTTCTAATTGGGATATTAAACACTTTTTTTCTTTTGGAATAAATATTTCTTGTAAGCAGAAGTTAAGAGTATGAGAAATGCGTACTTTTCTTTTAATTTCAAGAATATTACTTGATTTAACATTTGTTCCTCTATCAGTTACAGCCATAACTATTTAAGGACAGTTATACCTTATTTTGTCTAATGTGTCACTAATTAGAGAGGCAATAGCTTCCCCAGAGTGATCACCTTCTGAAAGCATTTTACATAAGCATTTTACTTGTAAAGAACAGTCTGTATCTATGAAATAAGTTATCGAAAGAAATTTTTTTTTTGAATAAGTCCACAAATCAAAAGTTATCGAATAATAATTAGCAGATGATATTTCTTGATGTAATAATAAAATATTTTATCGTATCTTTCAGTAAGCATTGGTAATGATGGGGCTTTTCTAGTTGGAATTTCGTAGTACTTCATGAATAAATTTGCAATAATATATAATGCGTAATTTATTTACAAAATAAAATAATAAAACCAGTTTTACTTGAGTTATAGGTACAAATAAATGTCTATCGTCGGTTTAAAAAGATCAAAATAATATGTCAACAATATATTTTTATTAAAGAGTAAGCTTGTTGCGAACCAAAAATTATAAAAATTAAAAAATATCAAAATTAATTTGTTTCATAACACACACACACACACACACACACACACACACATACACACACACACACACACACACACACATACACACACATACTCGTATTGGAGTAAGCTTGTTACAAACCAAAAATAAAGTTACTTTTGATACTTTTCTAAAACATCAAAATTAATTTGTTTCATAACACACACACATTCACACGCAAACACACACACAAACTCGTATTTGGTCTATATCGTAAAGAGTTAGTGTGTGCGAAATATTCAAGATATTCTTCATCATTCCTTAAGTTTATATAGTGTGTATATAACAGTTCTATTCTAGTTGCACATTAATATGACATGGTTTATTTGAATTTCATTAACATGTGACATTATATATATATATATATATATATATATATATATATATATATATATATATATATATATATATATATATATATATATATATATATATATATATATATATATATATATATATATATATATATATATATATATATATATATTATATATATTATATATATATATATATATATATAAAATATAAGCAGTAGGCTTGTATAATGACGCAACGGTACATCAATCAGTTAGGCCTGTATACCACGGCAACGTTCGGTCGTTCAGGTTAGGATAAGTCGAACTAAGTTCGTTAGAAAATAAAAATAAATAATAATAATAATAATAATAATAATAATAATAATAATAATAATAATAATAATAATAAATAATAGCAAATTGTAGTATATAAACTATTTTTCCGATTTTTTTTAAAACTTATTTTCAGGTCTTTTATAATTTTCTTTCTCAAAATTCACCAAGGATTCCAAAAATGTTATCCTTTTTAACGTACGTTTAGTAGTTTTTTGAAATATTTATGGATATCAAAGTAAAGTCTGACCATATATATATATATATATATTATATATATATATATATATATATATATATATATATATATATATATATATATATATATATATATATATATATATATATATATATATATATATATATATATATATATATATAAGGGGAGGACGTAACGTAGCCCGAAACGATGAAAGTACTTCCAATTGGGCTGCGGGGTGATAGGGTTGGCTAGACCATTCCGTTTCACTGCGTTGCCCTTTACTTTGCTCCTTTTCGCTTTTCACCTTCTCAGAGGGTCTCTTTTGTACTCTCGTCTCATATTGGAGTGTCTATGTTCCCACTTCTTTCTTCTACCCTACTCTCATCACATATTGAAACAAATTTACAATCGCTTATTCGTACATTACAGCTAAATAAAAACCAAATTGGAGAAAAATAAAACTGCCTCGAAGACGCTTGGAGGGGCTGCATCCAAAGAATGCCCCTCTTCCACTCATTCCCCCATCACCACTTGGGAATTAGTGACCTCCGGTGATGGGGTTGGTGACACCAAAACTTTTATGCCGAATTTCCCTGGCACACAGTCTTATTTTACATTAATTCCTCCAACATTCGCGGCCTCTTATCTAATTTCCGCTTTATCGAACACCGCCTCTCTTCTTCTATAGACTTAATTTCTTGTTCTTAACTAAAACTCAGGTTTTTGAGTGCTCTGACAACAAACCCTGCTCTTTTTCCTACTACTGTTTCTACACTCAATTTTCAGCCAAAGGCGAATGTTGCCAATTATGTTGTATATTCTTCTATCTCTAATTTGGAGTCTTCAGAATTCTCTACTTTATAGCTTAAACTTTCCTACAACTCTATAACTAAGTTAATTTTTTCTGTCTATTTATTTCCAAATTCTACTGACTTTAATAAATTCTTTGAGTATTTAAACTCCAAAATAGAGCACATTCTTTCTTCTTCTGATTTCTCTGAATCATCATTTTAGGTGATTTCAATATTCAAAACTGCCAAGGACTTTGATCAAGTTCTCATGATCTATTTGATGAACTCGCCTACCATTTTTCTATTCAGAACCACCTTGAATAGTTGGTGCACCCGCCTACAGGTACTCCTGATCACTTGCTGATGAACCCAAAATATTTGATCTTTTACTATTTTATTATTCTTCTCTTACATCGCTAAACTCTTTCCTCCTCTGGGTTCATCTGATCACCTTCTTATCTCTGTATCTTTTCCTCTCTTTAAGTCTCCCACCAGAAGAGCCCTCGCTTTCGGTGAGGAGACGTTTCTGACATTTCGGTGTCAATAACTGGTCTAACTTGAGGGTGTACTTTTCTAATTTTTCATGAAATGATTACTGTTTCCGAGAGAAGGGTCCCTCGGAGTGTGCAGAACGCATTCAATCTGGCATGAAAGCGTACATTCCATATTCTTTCCCTTCTACTAAACCTACCAAACCTTGGTTTAACTCTACTTGTTCTCGTCCTAACCGCTGCAGGGATAGTGCCTTCAGTAACTTTGGTCGTCTTCAAACTCCAGAAACTCATACAACTTATTTTTCTTCCCGGAATTGCGCAAAATCTATTTCCATAACACGAAAAACTCATTTCTCCGTTTAAAAAGCAATAATCTTTCTTATTCTTCTTCCTCACGCCCTTTCTGGCAATTTGCAAAAAATGTTAACTCTAACTCTGCTTCTTCCTCTTCCTCTCCTTAATATCATCTGACGGTACAACTGCGGTTTTACCTTCTTCTAAAGCAGAACTCATCGCTGAAACTTTTGCCTTTATTTCAACCTTAGACAATTCCGGTTGTGTTCCTACTCCTCCAACACAATCTAACTCATTTATACCTTAAATTGTAATTTCTTCCAAAGACGTCAATTCTGCTCTCTCTTAGCTTAACACTAAGAAGGCGTACGGTGGGTCCTGATGGTATCTCTCCAGTGGTTCACAAAACTTGTTCTTCTGAGCTTACACCTTGCCTTGGTAAACTATTTCGTCTATGTCTCTTCACATCAACCTTCCCTTCTTACTGGAAACGAGTGCTCATTAAAGCCTATGCCGAAGAGGGGGGACTTCTTTCAATCCTCTATCCATCGTCCCATTTCTTTAACCTCTGTTCTTAACAAAGTTTTCGAATCTATCTTTAACAGGAAGATTTGGAACACCTTAATTCTTCTAATCTTTTCTCTGATCGCCAGTTTGACGTTCGTAAGAAAAGCTCTACTGGTGATCTTCTTTCCCTTCTCTCTGACTCTTGATCTTCGGTTCTTCGGCATTTCGGTGAATCTTTTGCTGTGGCGCTGGACATATCGAAAGCTTTCGATTGAGTCTGGCACAAAGCTTTGATTTCCAAGCTTCCCTCCTTCTGTATATATCCTTCTCTCTATGTCCTTCTCTCTGATTTCCTTTTTGGTCGTTCTATAGCAGCTGTTGTAGACGGCCAACTTTCATCCTTTAAATCTGTTTATGGTGGTGTTCCTCAAGGATCTGTCCTATCTCCAACACTTTTAATTTATGACCTTTCTATGTTACTTAATCTCCCATCCAGTCCTATGCCGATGACTCCACATTGCATTACACTTTTCAATTTGAAAGAAGCCCCTCCCAACAGCAGTTAATTGATGCAAGAAGGATGACTTTGGAGCATCTGATTTCTGATCTGTCGTATTTCAAATTGGGGAAGGGAAAACATGGTTGTTTTCAACGCCACCCAAACTCAATTCATCTCAGTACTCGACACATTTATCCACACAACTGTATCTCCTTCAAAAACACACAACTCAAACCTTCATCTCTCCTTATTAATATTTTTCGAAAGTCTTTTTCGTGCGATCTTTCATGAAAAGATCACATTACTTTTCTTTCTAAACAACCTTCTAAGAGGTTAGGCGTTCTGAGACGCCTTCAGAATTTCTTCACTCCACTTCAGTTACTTTCCCATTATATGGGTGTTGTTCGTCCTCGAATGGAGAACCCCTCGTACATCTGAGGTGGTTCTATTCATACAGCTCTCCTCGAAAATGTGGAGGCTTAGGCATTTCGTCTCATCAACTCTCCTGCTCTCACTAATTCTCTCCAGTCTCTTTCTGCCCGTCAAATTATTGTGTCACTCTCTATAATATCACTATTACAATGGACACTGCTCTTCTGAACTTTCTCGTTGCCTACTTCCTCCATTGGGAAGGGTTCGTGCTTCGCGTCTTTCTGCACAGTCTCATTCTTTCATTGTCCTACTCTTCAATCCCAGACTTAACCTCTATGCTCAATCTTATATGCATTCTACTGGCAAGTCTAGAACACACTCCCTTCATCTATTTTCCCAACTTCCTATTTCTTACACACCTTCAAACGCTATGCATCGGGACATTTCACCAGGATTCCGATTTTCTCACTGGCTCTGGTGGAATTTTAGGAGGCCTCTGGCCTTTTCCCACCAGAGGTAATATATATATATATATATATATATATATATATATATATATATATATATATATATATATATATATATATATATATATATATATATATATATATATATATATATATATATATATATATATATATATATATATATATATATATATATATATATATATATATATATATATATATATATATATATATATATATATATATATATATATATTATATATATATATATATATATATATATATATATAATATATATATATATATATATATATATATATATATATGTTGGGTTAAAAAAATTAATAATAAATAAATAATTAAATACTAATATTCTATTTCAAAACATCTGAAAAACTTTATGAAATGTCATGATACGGATCAAAACAAAATTACTATCATTGAACTTACAAAACACGGTTACATTATAATAAGTAGCCGAAATGTGAATAATTTTAATAATAAAATAAGCGATTCTGAATTAACCAGGACAAATAACGCAAATAACCCTTGGAGTCATAATCGATAAAAAGTTGAATAATTTGAAATTCACGCTGATAAATGCAAAAATATATAAAAAAAATTAAATAAAATAGTGTTAAAAATAAGATAAAATAGTGTGATATAAAATCGAAGTGAACAAAAAATAGTTTCTATAAGTTTTGCATGAAAGAAAATGTATATTTAATGGTACATCTATTGTAAACGTTTAGTTTTTTAATAATAATAATATTTAAGTTATCCTTAATATATTTCCAAGTTCAATATTTATGAATTGCAACGAAATCTCTAAACATATTTAAACGTAATTGTTCTACCAACAACTAGCCAATATATTCTATAATGTTGTTTTGTTGAAACTTAACAGTTGATGTTAAAGAGATAGATAAAAAAAAAAAAAATTGGCTAATGATTCACTCTTTCATTGAAACGTTAGCAGCGCAACATACTACTTGTACTATAACAAAGAAAGAAAGCTGCTTTAGACGGTGAAAAAGTTTCTCGAAGTAGCCCGAAATAACCGAGCTTCCAACAAAGAAAAAGCTTAGAGCTGATGTAATTGTGATTTGGGATTCTTACTGTCAATGAAGCTAGGCACAGAATCAATATCTTCAACATTCTACTGCATAATATAGTGGGAACAATCAACTATATCCTCAAAAACGACCCCTTCTAGATAAATCTTTGTGAATTTAGCAAATTCATTCCTTTGTATGTAATAAGAAATATATATTAAATGCATTAATCCCTATTTAATTAACCGCTTTCTTGTTCATAAAACAAGTTGCAAAAGAAAGAAAGATAGAAAAAACCTCTACTTAAATAGCAGTTGTGATTTTCATAGTCTTACACCACCTCCATTCAATATATATATAGGGTATATCTTCCCTTAAATGAAATACACAAATCTATATAATCAGACAGAACATAATAAAAAATCTTTTAATTAATATTTTTAAAATTTCCAAAGACTTAAATTAATTAAGTACGACGAACAATAAGTTATAACTCTGTTATGCTGTATTATATAATACCTTGTCAGGTTGTATGGAAAATAAAAAAATCTATTATTATTATTATTATTATTATTATTATTATTATTATTATTATTATTATTATTATTATTATTATTATTATTATTATTATTATTATTATCATTATTATTAATATTATTTAAATTATAATTATTATTATTGTTATTTTTTATTATTATTATTATTATTATTATTATTATTATTATTATTATTATTATTATTATTATTATTATTATTATTATTATTATTATTATTATTATTTAACATTTAATATTATTAATGTTGGAAAAAGATTGATTTTTCCATTTTCTTACTGTATAATTATTTAGTAATTATTTTCAGCTCCAAAACTGATAAAAAAGCAAGAAGATTGTCAGCGTTTTTCGACTGAATTGCCACGTACCTTCCCACAATGGACTCATCCCCCTCGAATGTAATAGCTTTATCTTCCGTGAGAGCTCTATCGTAAGACATCAATAGAATATTTTCTTCTGAAGCAGCATCACTTGAGTTTCCAACACGAACTTTTACGAAAGCAAAGCTTTGCTTTCCTGTTACATCTTTTGTTACCATTGCAACAACTTTTTTTACATGCCTAGGGAAATTCAGATCAGCTAGAAGATAAGGTGCTGGACCCATTTGTGATAAATAACCGTTATGTCCAGAAGCTGAGCAACCATATCCAATTTTAACGTTGTCCGGGACATAATCTGCATTGTATGCATCACCAGTGAAGCTTGCTTCCTTAACAATATTCTTAATTTCGTCCCAATTAGAATAACATTTGAAATTTGTAAGACTGGTTCCATTCAAATCAGGTGGGTAAAAGCTAGAGACGGTGGCATTGAAGAGTTTACATGTTTCACCTGTTATAAAAAAGTAAAAATATTTGAGATTAATGCTGTTTCAAAAGTACAGATTATTTTTAAAATAAAAACTTACCACTTCTGAACAATATGTATGTTTCCATATTTCAAAAAAGATTTTTCTTAGTTGGAAGAAGTTTTTAATCAAACGTTTTAAAAGAATATAAGAATCCCACCTGGGAAGAGACTATATATATAGTGTATAAACATGTGGGAAATGTAATCAAACAAGTTGTTGAAATCGTTTTGTAATGTTAATTAGAATAATTTGTACTAATTTTAAATTACAATAAAGACCTGTAACTAAAAAACTTTGGAATGACGCACAAAACGTACCAGATTGAAATTCTCAAATATAATTATTTTGAAATATAAAAATAGGATTAAATTAAATTCAGATGAAGAAGTGATCATGGTACACGGCATTTTTAAGTATTTTGAAAAATCGGACGAATCAGTTGGCGTAGTGTAATGAAAGATAATAGAAAATGAAATATAATTCAAAAAGTATTTGTTCAAGAAGAAGAAAGATGAAATATCGTAAAAATCTTTGGATCTTATATCACACTTACAATGGATATCAAATTGATTAGGTGTTTAAAATCATTTCCAGCATAAATAACCAGACTAAAATTAAGAAAAAAGAAGAATAATACTTTCACTATATCAGATTTTTATTTTATTGAGAGGTAGAAGAATAGAGAAGAAATAATTTTGATAAATAGTTTCTGGAGAAGTTGAATAAAATATATAAATTATGATTGTTATACTGAAAAATTATTTCAAAATTTTATAAACAAATAGAAGTAATAAAAGAATGTAGGCCTATTCTTAAAAGGAAGAAGTCGAAGATAGAGAGGAATCATTGTACACATTTGTTCCGTGTAGTTTTATAACTTTTTAGAAACAGGAAAACTTGTGATTTGAAGCAAGATTATATGAATAAGCAAACTTTTACACAAAGAAAGATAATTTGGATAAAAAAAAAAAAATAGTGTTCCAGACCAGATGTTCCCATGTGAAACTAACCCTACCCAGAGAGGGGGCCAGCTCACAGGCAGAGGTAAAAAGAATAATGGATGAGGTGCAGTCTTAGAATACAGCTGTCCAAGGCATCTTAAAAGCAGAGTAATTTGAAGCTATAATTATGATGAGTAAAGTATGAGATTGAATTCCCACAGGGCTCAAACCTAAAACCGTTAGTGTAAAGTGTAAAGAAATTTAGAGATGCCATCTATGGCTGTAAGGTTTATATATATATATATATATATATATATATATATATATATATATATATATATTATATATATATATATATATATATATATATATATATATATATATTATATATATATATATAACGGAGTTGACACAACTCCTCGCTCCCACTGTGCCAAACAGAATCTTTATTGCAGTCGGTGTTCTCTTTCATAATTCAATTCAATTCGAACAGTTTATTTCAAAAAAGTACATTTAAAAGTTTGACAATTTACAAAAAAAAAAAAAAAAAAAAAAAAAAAAAAACAATAATAAAAAATAATTGGTAATAATAATAATAATAACAATTATAATAATGTTCAGTTCTCTGAAAAGGGGCTGCTAGGGGAAAACACTGCCGTTTCCTTTGAGCCCCAAAGTTTAGTACATATAGACTTAATAATTACATGTTAGTGATAGGTTACTTCTAGAGTAACGGAGTGTTGTTTTATAAAATGGATTATTATAGAAACAGAATCTTTGTCATAATCCTTGATGCTTCTAGGTTATTAGTTAATTGACTAAGGTTCTTGAAATAAGATAACAATTATTATAGTTGAAATAATGATGCTATTTGAATCAGCCAATGAGAAACGGGCGCTCTCTTGAAGTGGAATTCTTCCGCTGGAGGAGGGACTTGCAGGGGGTGAACGCGGGAGTTCAGCGTCTGTCATAACCGCCACAGGTTGCCTGTGGTGGCGAGTTGAACGATAAAACTATCAGTTTAATTATCATTTATTCATTAATAATGAATTAAAAGAAACAATATATATCACAAAGAATATTAAAAGTGTGAGGAGAGTTAGTTACCGGTGCTTTGTATTGATTAACAAATATAAACAAAAGATCATTCCACTTATTGTGCTTTGTAATTAGATTTAAGAATAAAGAATTAAAAAGTAACGAAGCTTTTTCGTAACATTATTCCTTTAAATACCGAGCTTTTATCAAAGCATATAAATATATATAATATATATATATATATATATATATATATATATATATATATATATATATATATATATATATATATATATATATATATATATATATATATTATATATATATATATATATATATATATTATCAGTGTGTGTGTGTACATGTGAGTGTGTAGGATAGTGGTAACACTTTCTGAGGCAGTTGATTACCTTTATTGGGCATAAGGAGTGCCTGGGAATTTGTCGTTGTACTTTTGTGCTAGATGGCGTGCCTCTTTATGGCCCATCTTCACATCCTTCTTATGTATATACAAAGGAATGGGTACTTCATTATTCACAAAGAACAATCACGTATGTAACACTTTCTTTTAAATTATAATTTTATTTTAAATGATTCAAATGGAAACATTCTTGGAGAGGCCAATACAGGTTGTTTCCATAATAAATCCACATGCTATCTCTT
The DNA here is from genome assembly GCA_009176605.1 of Armadillidium nasatum. NCBI lineage: Eukaryota > Metazoa > Arthropoda > Malacostraca > Isopoda > Armadillidiidae > Armadillidium > Armadillidium nasatum. The sequence goes on from SEYY01019653.1 coordinate 28,160, forward strand.
CCTGTCATTATTACTGACTTGTTCTAGTGCACGGTCTGCTTTCATCACCTATTTCTACAGCATTCTCCTTCCTTTCTTTAATTTCCATTTTATTGTGTACCACTTTCCTATACTCGAACTCACCACTTGTTTTCTTGACCTATAACATATTTTTCATCGCTCTGACAGCAAATTACTCTGCTCTCATTTATTTTTTCGATACTAATTTTCAGACAAAGCAAATTTTGCACTATATGTTCTAAACAATAAATACTCTTTCTTCTCTTGTTTCAAATACGGAATCTTCTGAATTCTCTACTTTATGGCTTAGGCTTTCTTGCTAATTTATAACTATGATATTTTGTTCTGTTTACTTTTAACCTAATTCTATTGACGATCTTATATTCTTCTACTGTTTAGATTCCAAAATGGAACATATTTTCTCATCTTCCAATTTTCCTAAAATTATTAATCTTGGTCATTTCATTGTTCACCAAAACCAAGGGTTTTCCTTTGATGGTATCCTTCCTATCATATTTCCTACTTTTCCTTCTGACCTTACACCTTATCTTTTCTCTATCCTATGAATTTTAATCTTTCCCTCTTACATGGAAGCTTGCGTTCATTCACCATGTGTCGAAGAAGGGGCATCCTTTAAAACCTTCACGCTATCGTTCTTTCACTTTAACTTCTGTTCTTTCCAAAGATTTCGAAAGAATCCAGAATATGAATTTTGGAAACACCTTAATTCTTCTAATCTCTTCTCTGATCGCATATATTGCTTCTGTAAGAAACGCTTAACTAATGACTGTTTTTCTTTCTCTGATTCTCGGTTTACTACTCTCTGCATTTAGGTGAATGGAAAATGGAAAAAGACATTAATGAAGGGGTCTACTATAAATGATAGGACCATATGTGCAAGATTTAGTTCCACTCACACATATCATATGATAATTTTGACACACGCACCGGCAGATATAGAAAGTAGAGACAAAGGAGGAGTTCTATGAACAGGCTGAGATTGATGAAAGCATGGAGAAGATGCATAGCGATGAAAATCCAACAAAAACAACTGAAATTGTGGAAGTGATTAGGTCAATGAACTATAAGATGGTAGTAGGTATGGATGAAATAAAGGCGGAATTATTGAAAGAAGGTACGAAGAGTATACTGGAGGAGTTAGAGCATCTTTTGAAAATGATATAGGAAAAAAATTAATACCTGAGGAAAAGAGAAAAGAAAAAATAATAACTCTTCCGACTAAAGTGGATGTAACGAAATGTAGCAAGTGGAGGGGAATAAAATTGCCAGAGAAAATATTCACAAAGTTAATGAACAGAATAAAGGAGAAAATAGATGAAAGATTGAGAAAAGAACTGGCATATTTTAGAAAAGGTAGAAACTGCATAGATGAGATATTGTAGTTAAGAAACATAATAGAACAATGCAACGAGTGGAAGAGAACTATATTTTTGATATTCGTAGATTTTGAGAAGGAATTTGATAGCTTACCTTTGGAAACTTTATGGAAAGTTTCAAAGAGTGAGATAGAGTACCAGAAATATTGATTAGGCTAATCAAAATGTTTTACAGAAGATTATGAGTGTGTGGTTGAGGTGTGATAGGGGGGGGGAATTGTTGGAGGCGTTTGGGGTGACAAATGAATGATGGGGATATTCTGGCCGAGAAATATAAGCAACAGTGAGTTAGAAACAATAACAGGAGTAGAGAATCTGAATGAAGAAATATGAAGAAGAATTACTTCGAGAATTTACTGTGGAGAAGAGAAAATGAGGTGAAAAGAGGTAGTGAGATTGCCGCCGTTTGGACAGAGAGGAAGATGAAGACCTGCAGGAATATGGAAAAGAACTATGGAGGAGAATCCAAAGACAATTGGATGGTGTTGATGTGGACCTAGAAGTATGGCTCAAAATATGAACTGTTGGGAAGTTATCGCAGCCCTATGCACTAGAACCATTGATCCTTAAGTAAGTAAATATATATATATATATATATATATATATATATATATATATATATATATATATATATATATATATATATATAATATATATATATATATATATATATATATATATATATATATATATATATATATATATAATATATATATATATATATATATATATATATATATATATATATATATACATATAATAATATATATATATATATATAATATTATAATACCACATAATCCATGGAATAAAATTTACAATATATATACTGCTATTGAGGATATATATATATAATATATATATATATATATATATATATATATATATATATATTATATATATATATATATATATATATATATATATATATATATATATATATATATATACATATATATATATCTATCTATCTATATATATTATATATATATATATATATATATATATATATATATATATATATATATATATATATATATATATATATATATATATATATATATATATATATATAATATATATATATATATATATATATATATATATATATATATTATATATATATATATATATATATATATATATATATATATATATATGTTCAATTTTTTCCTTTTATGAAAATCCTATAGACAAGCAAGAAAGCAAGTTGGATAATTTTTACAGAGAGTCAAACAACCAGTGATCGTATTCCTTTTTGCCATTTTGTGCTCAGCAATTAGACATCCTTCAACAGTGTTTGGTAATTTGTTCGTAACCTATTCAACATAATAATAATAATAATAATAATAATAATAATAATAATAATAATAATAATAAGCGATTGTAATATAGCAATAGATGAAAATGAATTACAATATCGAGTACTTAACCTTAATGCCAATGTCCATTTTGACCAAAATCATTCTTGAGAAGAAAATTAAAAGCATCAAAAAGATGATTTTAAGTTCCATTTTTCCAACAAGGCTTTTTCTGAGCATTTAATTTCTTAATAAAATCACTATTTACTTCAATTTCACTTTCAATCCTTCAATTTCAGTTTTGGCTTTCTTGGTTTTCTAAATCTTAAATACAAATTGTTTACAAGATTTATATTTTGATATTTATTAATTTTTGAAGCATTGTAATTACATATATATATATATATATATATATATATATATATATATATATATATATATATATATATATATATATATATATATATATATATATATATATATATATATATATATATATATATATATATATATATATATATATATATATATATATATATATATATATATATAGTATAGGTTGCGCTTTAGGCAACCCCAGTTGCTTGCACTGTATAGTGGTGTCTTCGCCCCTGTATGGAGTATGCGTCACATATTTGGAGTGGTTCCACTCATACACCTCTCCTGCAAAAGGTGGAGGCAAGAGTTTTTCGCCTTATCAACTCTCCTCCTCTCACTAATTTTCTCCAATCTCTTTCAGCCCGTCGAAATATTGCGTCATTCTCTCTTTACTATCGTTATTACAATGGACACTGCTCTTCTGAACTCTCTCGTCGCATAGCTCCTCCATTGAGAAGGGTTTGTGCGACTCGTCTTTCTACACAGTCTCATCCTTTCTCTGTCCAACTATGTTACCCCAGACTGAACCGCTATGCTCAATCTTACATGTACTCCACTGGTAATGTCTGGAACTCACTTCCTTCATCTATTTTCCCAACTTCTTATGACTTAAGCACCTTCAAACGCCGTGTATAAGGTCATGTCGGCCTTTAATTTGACAATGTTCCCCCTAACTCTGGTGGATTATTAGTAGGCCTCTGGCCTTTGCCCAACATAGGTGAAATATATATATATATTATATATATATATATATATATATATATATATATATATATATATATATATATATATATATATATATATATATATATATATATATATATATATATATATATATATATATATATATATATATATACTATAGTATGTCTTCGACGGACTAAGCGTTCTTTCACAAAAAGGAAGTGAGCTGACCTCCATGGCTCTCCTACTGATAAAAATTTCTGACCTCTTGTCAAAAATATCTCTAATAACTTCTGTAAATCTGCCTTTCCTCCTCTTATTCACTCTTATGTTCCTGTAGCTAATACTCCCTCTGAAAATGCTAATCTCTTCGACCTCCTTTCCTCATCTAATTCCACCCTGCTCGATTCTGGCATCCCTCCTCCTACTCATTTTCCAATCAGGTATCCCATGTCTCTACCTGTAATTACACATAATCGGGTGCATGGGATCCTGAAATCAATGAACGTCAGAAGGACCAGTGGCCCGGATGGCATTCTCTCTCATATTCTGAGGGAGTGTGCTTACCGGTTAGCGCTTGT
>SEYY01019653.1:37500-38607 GCA_009176605.1 Armadillidium nasatum
TTGAACGTAGAAAGTCGTACTGATGATTAGAAAAAAGGGAATGGGATTCCAGATGATCTGAGAAATGAGAGTTGAGAAAGGTTTCAAATGTTTCTTCGGAATAGGTTGGAATAATACGCGACACCAACACTGAGGGAAAGTACTAGTATTGAGGCACAGAGAGAAAAGTTGACAAGGAACGGAGCCAACTCAAAGGAACACTCCCTTAAAACTCAGAGAAGAATGCCATTCGAGTCGCTTGCCTTTCTAACGTTCATAGACTTCAGCAGCCCATGCACCTGATCAAATGGAATCATAGGTAAAGGCATGGAACATCTGAGAGGAGAAGGAATAGGAGGAGGATTGCCGGAATCGTCCAAGGTTGAATTAGAAGAGAATAGGAGTCCGAAGAGATTAGCCTTTTCAGTTGGAGTGTTAGCAATAGAACCATCAGAGCGAATCAGAGGAGGAAAGGAAGATTTACAGAAATTGTTGAAGATGTTTTTGGCAAGAGGCCAGAAAGATTTATCAGTAAGAATTTAGGAGCTCAGCACACCTTCGTTTGGTGAAGGTTGAGAAATATGGAGGGTGAATGGGATGTGCGTTTTACTTTTTTCCGATGATGTGGTGTTGGTGTCAGAATCAAATGAAAAGTTCAGAATACTAGTGAGAGAGTTCGAGAGGAAATGTGCGAACATGAGATTGAAAGTCAATCCAGAAAAAAGAAAAGTTGTGAGAATTGAAGGTGAGGATGAGGAGATGTGGAGGAAAGAATGTGGGGGGAGAATGTAGAAATGGAGGGAAGGAAACTTGAGGAGGTGGATGAATTCAAATATCTAGGAATATTGGTGGAAGGTAAGGGTGGAACGGAAAAAGAAAAAAAGAAGTGGTAGAGGGAATTAAAGTGTTGGGAGCCTAAGAGAAGTAGGGAAGAAATAAAGATAAAAATGTTTGAATGTATGTGTTTGCCTTCTGTACTGTATGGGAGTGAAACATAGATGATAAATGTTCGGGCGAGGAAAAGTTTGAATGTCTTTGAGATGAAAGAATAAAGGAGATATGTAGATGGAAGGGGAGTGTAGTGCATAGAGCAGAAGAGGGTGAGCGAAAATGGTTTGGACATACGTG